>VZSE01008782.1:0-44128 GCA_013398275.1 Promerops cafer
GGTGAGGGACCCCAGGGGGGATGAGGGCTCCCCGGAGCGGCCCTCGGGGCCGCGGGGCTCAGCCCGGCTCTGTCGTCCCCCCGCCGGTAGCGAGGGCCCTGAGGGGCCGGGGCCGCCTGACCGGCCGTGGCCGTGGCTCGGTGCTGGGTCCGTGCTCCGTGCTGAGAGCATCCTCTGTGTCGCCCCCGTGAGCCCTCTCTGGGCCCTGGGACTGCAGAGGTCCCTTTGTGTCCCCAGTACGGGGGTTATGCTGCAGATCCCACCGTGTACCGCCTTCAGCTGCGGAGGTACCGTTGTGTCCCTGGGGCTGCGGATGTCCACCTCCACATCCCATCATCTCCCTTTTCAGTTCTTGGGGCTGCGAATGTCCCACTGTGTCCCTCAAGCCTGGGGCTGAAGAGGTGCCATCACATCCCACTCCCTGGCTGTGGATGTTCCATTGTGTGTGCCCCCACCAACCCTAGGCCTGCAGAGGTCCTATAATGTCCCTTCCCCCAGCACTTAGATGTGCAAGTCCCTATCATATCCTCCTGCCAGGGGCTGTGGAAGCCCCGTCATGTCACCCTGCCAGGCTGCAGAGGACCCACCTTGCCCCTCACAGCCAGGGCTGGTCCTTTCTCAGCCCCCATGCCCAGGCACAGTGACCAAGCTCCTCCAAACAGCTTTTTTTTTTTTTTTACCCGCGTGCCAATGGGGAAGTGAGACTTGCTGCTCGCTGGGGAGGGCAGGGTGCTTCTGCTCACTCACAGCCTGTGTGGGCCACCTTTCTCCCAGCAGAATCCAGCATGGAAGGCTTCCTGCAGAGCGTGGAGAAGGACCTGAACATCGACCGCCGGCAGCTGGCCCCCGAGAGGACGCACATCACCGCCTTCGTGCCGGCGAAATGGCTGCAGAGCCTCAAGGAGCGCCGGGTGCTGCCCGCGGCCTGCCCGCGGCCCGAGGGGCTGAGCGAGGTGGAGGTCAGGACGTTCCTGCAGCACTCGGTGCAGAAACTCCCGGCGGGCTGGACTCGGGTGGAGATCCACGGGCTGCGGAAGGCGCGGCTGGGGTACCCGCTGCGGGCACAGCCCCCTGACCAGCGCTGCGGCGGCGGCGGCGGCGTGGACACCCTGCACGGCTTCATGCAGAGCGTGGCCACCCAGAACTACCACAACCTGTGGGGCCGGGCTCACGGGCTGTACGCGCGGCCCTACCGGCGCCCGGACACGCCACCCACGGTGCCGGCGCTGGACGCGCTGAGGGCTGCCCTGCACAGAGCCTACGGCTGCCCCGTCCTCCAGGTGGGCAGGAACGTGCCTGGCACATCCCCTGCCAAGGAGAGCGTGGCCAAAGGGGTGCCCCTGTGCCCCAACATGCTGCAGGCTGAGGCGCTGCTGGAGTCGGCCGACATGCTGTACATCATCTACCCCTATGTGCAGTACTGCCTGCACGACATTGTGACCTTCAGCCCGGCCAAGCTCACCAACAGCCACGCCAAAATCCTCTTCCTCCTCTTCCACGTGCTGCAGGCCATGAGGGCTTGTCACCAGGCGGGTCTGGCTTGTGGAGATTTCTCTCTTCGGGATGTGGCTGTGGATGAGAAGCTGTGCAGCCGGCTGCGTGTGAACTTCAGAGGGTACGAGGGACCAGGGGAGGAGGAAGAGAATCTGGAGGGCGGTCTGGAACGAGAGAGCGAGCCAAGCTGCGTGCAAAGGCAGGAGGTGACATGCAGTGCCTGCCAGAAGGACCTCCGAGACCTGGTGTTGCAGTGGGTGCACGGGCAGGTCAGCAACTTTGACTACCTTATGCGTCTGAACAGCTTGGCTGGGAGGAGAATGGGAGACCCCAATTACCACCCGGTTCTTCCGTGGGTGGTGGACTTCACTAGCAGAAATGGCAAGTTCAGGGACCTAAGGAAATCCAAGTTCCGTCTCAACAAGGGGGACAAGCAGCTGGACTTCACCTACGAGATGACCAAGCAGGCATTTGTTGCGGGGGGGTCGAGCGGGGAGCAGCTCCACGTCCCCCATCACATCTCGGACGTCCTCTCGGATATCACCTACTACGTGTACACGGCCCGCAGGACACCCAAGGCAGTGCTGTGCTGCCACGTGAGGTCCCAGTGGGAGCCCAACGAGTACCCAGCCAGCATGGAGCGCATGCAGAGCTGGACGCCGGACGAGTGCATCCCAGAGTTTTACACAGACCCCTCCATCTTCCGCTCCATCCACCCGGACATGCCCGACCTGGATGTGCCGTCGTGGTGCAGCTCCTACGAGGAGTTCATTGAAGTTCACCGCATGCTGCTGGAGAGCCGGGAGGTCTCCCAGGACCTGCACCACTGGATTGACCTCACGTTTGGCTACAAGCTGCTGGGGAAGGATGCAGTCAAGGAGAAGAACGTCTGCCTCCACTTGGTTGACAACCACACGCACCTGACGACCTACGGGGTCGTGCAGCTCTTTGACCAGCCCCATCCCAGGCGCATGGTGGGACCTGCCTACACTCCTGCTGAAGCTCCAGCCATTGCCCGGCCTCTGCTCCAGAACATCCGGGAGACCGTGGTTTTGGAGGACATCCAAGGCCAGGTGACAGATGCAGTCAATGGGCTGGTCCTGGAGGCTACTCCCAGTGAAACCACCTGGTCTGGGGAGAAACTCATCGCTGGTGAGGATGATCTGGAGCAAGGCACGGAAGCCCTGGATTCCATTTCTGCTCCTGGGAGAGCCCCTGACCAGCCTTGTGCCGCTGTGCCTCCAGCGCAGCCCTCCACCCTCCCTGCTTACGTCACCGACGGCAAATCCTCGGGGGTCCGACCGCTCCGTCGGAGCAAGGCAGGGGCTGTGGATCAGCTCGACGTGAAGATCACGCTTCCTGAAGGCTTCAATCCTCTCCAGGCCCTGGAGGAACTGGAGAAATTGGACAATTTCTTGGTTAAAGGCTTAAGCAGCGAGATGCAGCTGTTGGAGCAGCCGTGGGAAGAGCCACCCTTGGGTCTCTCAGACCTCTTCCAGAGGGACATGCAAGCTCTGGGCATCCTGGTGGCCGAGATTATATTTGCACCGAGGCTCCGTCCTTCGAAGCCCGACGCGTCCCTGTCGGAGCGGTTCCTGATGGTGCGGAACCTCTGCCGTTACCATCCCAAGGAGATCCCGGCCCCGCTGCAGCACGTGCTGCACGTCCTGCTGCAGCTGAGCGTGCCCGTGGAGAAGCTGCTGAAGAGCAGGCTGGGTAAGGGCACAGTGCAGTTGTTTGAATACAAACCCATCTCCCAGGGCCTCCCCCCACCCTGTCCCACACAGCTCCTCAGCCCCTTCAGCTCCATTGTCCCCTTCCCCACGTACTTCCCAGCTCTGCACAAGTTCATTTTCACCTATCAGGCAAAGAAGATCGAGGATGAAGGGCAAGGCCGGGAGCTTGTTTTCCAGCTGTGGCAGCAGCTGGAGGGGATCCTTTCTGAAATCACTCCTGAGGGCCTGGAGATTCTTCTGCCTTTCATATTATCGCTGATGTCTGAGGAAAACACCGCTGTCTACGCAGCGTGGTACCTCTTTGAGCCCATAGCTAAATCCCTCGGGCCCAAGAATGCCAATAAATACCTGCTGAAGCCCCTGATCGGAGCCTACGAGACCCCCTGCTCCCGCCACGGCAGGTTCTACCTGTACACAGACTGCTTTGTGGCCCAGCTGATCGTGCGCCTGGGGCTGCAGTCCTTCCTTCTGAACCTGCTGCCCCACATCCTGCAGATCCTCGTGGGCATCGAGAGCTCGCGGGAGGAGAGCAAATCCTTCCTCGGCACCGCTGAGGACGATGAGAGCGGAGGGGAGAGCCCTGTGTCGTGTGTGTTTGGGGAGGAGATCAAGATGGACGTGGAGCGCAGCTCTGCTGCACTCGACCTCCTGGACTACACCTCCGGGGTCAGCTTCCACGACCAGGCCTACCTGCCCGAGGGTGAGGACTTCCAGAGTGGCCTCTACGTCGGGGAATCCCTGCAGCCCCAGGAGCAGGAATCGCTCAGCCTCGGCCGGCTGAGTGACAAGAGCAGCGCCAGCGAGGTGTCCTTGGGCGAGGACAGACCTGCAGATGGGGACTCCCAGAAGGACAAGAGCAGCTTGAAGTCGATGGACAGCAGCCAGGACCTGAAGCAGAGCGAGGACTCGGAGGAGGAGGAAGAGGAGCACGAGGAAGAGGAGCACGAGGATGCGGCAGTTGATGCAGAGCTGACGGTGGTCGTGGATGCTGCTGGGGCCTCTGTGGATGTCACCCTGGCTGATGACAGCAGCGAGCCAGAGGATGGGGAGGGAGAGGAGCTGCCAGATCACTCTGATGACAAAGAGCAGACCATACTGCTGGGTAAGACCCTGCCAGCATCCAGGCTGTTGGGCAGAGCCTCGGGAGAAGCAGGTCCAGATTTGGGGGTGTTTGTGGTCCCAGCTTGGGCACAGTGATGAAAGCAGGGTAAGAGAACAGGACTGCATGTGGCTCTGGGAGTCAGGGCTGGGGCAGCAGGGGCTGATAGCTAATCTGTGCCGTGCTGGGCGCTGTCCTTGGGACTGCTGTTGTTTTGCAGACACAGCCTGTAAGATGGTGAGGTGGCTCTCAGCCAAGCTGGGCCCGACCGTCACGTCCCGCTTCATCGCCAGGAACCTGCTCCGGCTGCTCACGTCCTGCTACGTCGGTAATGCCTCTTCCCTGGGTCCAGGGTGGGCTGTGCCCCCAGTCTGCCTGCTGGTGGCTTGGGTGTGGCTGCTGCTGCTTCAGCTCATGATGTGTTGTTCTCTGGGCAGGCCCGACCAGGCAGCAGTTTGTACCGAGCAGTGATGAGAACAGTCCCCTGAGTACAGGAAATATCTACCAAAAGCGGCCTGTGCTGGGAGATCAGGTGTCCAAGCCAGTGCTGGCCTGCCTCGTGCACGTGGCATATTTGTATGGAGAGCCTGTCCTCACCTACCAGTACCTGCCCTACATCAGCTACCTGGTCAGTATTGCCTTTTTCTCCTCTCGGTTGGGGCAAGAGCTGCATCAAGGCACAAAGGGTAGATGTAAAAAAAAATAGTCCAGCCTCACCGGGAGCCTCTTGCATAAAAACTGAGCTTGGCTGGGCTCTGTCTGGGCCAGTATGGGCTGAGCAGCTCTGGCTGTGTTGGCTGAGAAGGGCAGGAGAGGCACTTCCACCTCCTGGAAGTTCCACAAACTGCAGACTGCTCCCAGCAAAGCACATGGCTGTGTTCATACCCCTCATTCCCTGTCAGACCTTGTGAAAGCAGAGAAAAAGCATTTCTTCTGCTTTCCTGTGCCTAAACAGAGCTGGCACAAGGGTAGGATTGTGATAACAAACAGGAGGAGCAGCTTGTGCTGCTGTGAGATTGCTGGAGTGTTCACAGAGGTCTGTGTGGGTAGATAGGGGTGAACTGGGGGGAGTCCAGCAGGTTTTCAACTGAATGAAAAGCACTGGCAAGGCTCACCAACTTTTCAGCTTGAAGTTCATAGCAAGAAGGAAATGGATAATGCAGCTGGTTGAAAAACTTAATTTTTCATTAAAAAGAAAAAGGTTTTGAATGTTTTAAACAGGCTTATTTTTCATATTGCTCCCTCTTTAGTGGTTGTAAACACTTGGGTTATGGATTCTTGCTTAAATGGAAAACTTCAGTAGCTTTCTGATAATTTAAACATAGAGGAAAAGAGGCCACAGCTGTTCATTTAAAGAAAACAAAAAGGCATTGTCAGTTTTTCCAGTGTTGAAGGGGAGATTTTTCAGGGGAAAAAATCCCATTTTTCAGCAAAAATCATTCTCCACCCAGTTGCAATCATAGCTCCAGCTGTTCTGCTTTGCTTTCCTAAGCTCATTGCTTGGGGGCGCAGAGGGGATTAATCCCCCTGTGAAACAGCATTTGGAAACCTGATACTGCAGCGATGGAACTTGCAGGTCACAAATAGGATAAAGCCAATCCTTCTTGCAGGATTTGGCAGGGTGGCTGTTTTGTGAGAGGAAGAGCCTCTGTGATGAGCTGGAATATGGCAGGTGTACAAGAAATATAGCAGGAGCTGGGAATTGTCTGTGGGTTTTGTTACTGGCTTTCTTTTCTTGGGTGTTTGATTTGTCTAGGAGTTAGGAAATAGGACAATCTAGAAAGAAATATTTTAGTGTTGCTGCTGATGTTATTAACTCTTTGGCTCTGCTGTAACAGCAGCAGTACGCTGTCAGCAGAAAAAGGTTGTGCAGTTCTGCCTCATGAAATTATTAGCAGCTGGATTTCTAGAAGTCAGCAGTGGCTTTGCCCATAATTTGTGCTTGGATGTTTCATGCAAGAACTGTTCCTCTGCAGACTGTGGGATGAAGACACTGATTTTTCCTTTTCAATTGTGTGTATGTAAGAGTTTCCCCTCTCTCTGTACTGGCAAATGATGTTCTGGGGTGTCCAGGGTGGTTTGGGCCAGTGTGTGGTTGTTGGTCTTGCTACTGAGCTTCCCACTTGTGGGGATGTTGTACTCTGCAGAGGAAATCTGTGAGAGCTTAGGGGTGTAATTCCCCATTTTCTCCAGGCTCATCTCTTGTGCTGATAGGTGCCTGTCAGTTTTTGGACTCATCCCTTGAGTGCCAGGCACATTTTGCTGCCGAGATTCAGTGCTCAGGTTCCTCTTCCAGGAGCTGTGACCAGTGCTGGGTTCGAGGCTGAGCTCAGGTGACCCCGGGGTCACCTTTGCTGTGTCCTGCTGGGGAGGTGGTGGCCCTGGCACTGAAGGAGTCCCTTTCACAGGTTGCACCCGGCGGTGGCTCCGGCGGCGTCCGGCTGAACAGTCGGAAGGAGGCCGGGCTCCTGGCTGCTGTGACACTGACACAGAAGATCGTGGTGTGTCTCTCTGACACCACACTGATGGACATCCTCCCCAAGATCAGCCAGGAGGTGCTGCTCCCAGTGCTGGGCTTCCTCACTTCGCCAGCTGTCGGGTAAGCGCTGCAGGATTGGCTCCAAATCAGGGATTTGGGAATGGTTCTGTGGGGGCCTTAATGCTGCCAAGGTTGGGGGGATGTTTCTGCTCTGATGTGCATCTCCTTGCACTGGTACACTGCTGAAAGCATTCTGGTAACACAGAAAAGGCAGGAAGCATGAGGCAGAGGGTGGAAAAAAGGGAAATGTGGAGGGCAGGCTGGTCATGGATGTCCTCTTCAGTTTCCCCAGTGGAGCCCAGGCCCGTGTTGTCCTGTGTGTGAAGACAATCAGCCTCATTGCCTTGATCTGCCTGCGGATTGGGCAGGAGATGGTGCAGCAGCACCTGAGTGACACAGTGAGAAACTTCTTTGGGGCATTCTCGCTACTGCAGGAGCTGCAGGACCAGGTCAGTGGTGTGGGAGAGGTCCTCTTGCACTTTCCCCAGATGTGGGAATGTGGTGGGCATACCTGGCTGTGTTTGTGTGGTAAGAGCATCTCATCTTGGGGTTTATCTGACCTTGTTTCTCTTGTCCAGGGGTTGACAGCAGAGTCACTGAACAGCTGTGAGGTGCCAGTGATGGAGGTGCCCCTTTCAGATGGGAAGCTGCTGGCCCTGGATCCATCCGTGCTGGTGGAGTTACAGAAGGTGTTCAACCCTGAGATGGCCTACATCACCTACATCCCCTTCTCCTGCTTGCTGGGTATGCCTTGGCCACCAGCTCCAGGGATCTGTGAGGGAGCTCTGTGCTCTGGGCATGCGTGCTGGGCCTGAACTCGAGGGCAATCACAGCTCACAGGGCTGCTGGGGGAAACCCACAGCTTCTACAGCATGGCTTGGGCTGGTTCTTGGGTTGGGAGCCCACTGGACTTCAGGCTGCCTTGGCTGGGAGCAGATGTAGCTGACTTGGGGGATGCTGTGTCCACATCCCTGTGTATGGAGGGGGATGATGATGATCATGATGATGATGATGGGGACACTGCTTCCTTGCAGCCGCGTTGTCTCTGTCTCCTCAGGTGATGTTATCCGGACGGTTGTGCCCAACCACTCGCTGGTTGAGAAGCTGGCCAGCCTCCACCTGGAGAACGTGAACCCCCAGAACCTTCAGGTCGCTGGCCTGGAGCAAACACCGAGTGTGGTGGGCTCAGACCAAGACCCTCGAGGGGCCGAGCCCTTCTCCAGCCCCCAGGAGGACACTCACTCCGGCACTTTTGGGAGTGTCCTGGTGGGGAACCGCATCCAGGTGCCCGTGGACACGCAGCGGGAGGGTCTTGGCTTGCTGCACCTCAGTGCTGGCACTGATGGGTTCATTCCCAGCTCCTCCAGTGAGGAGAGCGCCCTGAAGCAGGACCTGCCCCGCAGCACCCACATGCTGTGTGGGAACTGGCTGGCCTACTGGCAGTACGAGATCGGGGTGAGCCAGCACGACCCCCGCTTCCACTTCCACCAGATCAAGCTGCAGAGTTTCTCAGGGCATTCCGGGGCCATCAAGTGCGTGGCACCGCTGGGCAGCGAGGATTTCTTCCTGAGTGGCAGCAAGGACAAGACCGTGCGGCTTTGGCCGCTGTACAACTACGGGGATGGCACCAGCGAGGTGCCACCGCGCTTCACCTACGCCGAGCACAAGAAGTCTGTGTTCTACGTGAGCCAGCTGGAGGCACCGCAGCACGTGGTGAGCTGTGATGGCACCGTGCACATCTGGGACCAGTTCACGGGTAAGAAGGGAAAGGGTGAGGAACTGGAGTGAACTGGTCCAGCCCTTCCAGGCAGGGGCCGTGCAGAGTTTGCACACAGAACCGGAGATTTGCTGTGTGACTTGTCCTGCTGTAATGTCTGTCATCTTTTCACAGGCAAACTTCTGCGGACTTTTGGTGAGTTAGACAGCAAAGTGCCCATCACAGCTGTGACCACCATGCCACCTCCCTATCACAGCATCTCTGTGGCCAGTGCAGACTCCGTGCTGAGGTTCATCGACCACAGGAAACCGGGACTACAGGTAGGGATGTGGTGAGTCCCCTTCCTCCAGCCCTGTGCTTAATGATGGGATCACAGCTGGCCCAAAGCCCAGATCCTAAAGCCAGCTGTGATGGCTCCATGGAAACCAGCTCGTCCCTTAAATGCCAGCTCCCCTGAGCTTCGTCCCCCAGCTGGAGTGTCTCTCTTGCAGCACGAGTTCCGCCTGGCCAGTGGCGTGAGCGCGGGGCTCATCCGCTGCCTGGCCGTGAGTCCGAGCGGCCGCAGCGTCATGGCCGGCTTCTCCTCCGGCTTCATCGTGCTGCTGGACACCAGGACGGGGCTCATCATGCGGGGCTGGCCTGCCCATGAGGGAGACATCCTGCAGATCAAGGTGAGAGGCTCATTTGGGATCAGGGTGGGGCCTCATTGATGCTCTGAGGCTGTGTGAGGCATCCTTCCTTCAGGGCTTCTGTGCTCCATCCTTGCTCCATCCTTTGCAGTGTCCCTGAGAGGCTGCCCAAGCTCTCCTGCCCCATGGTTAGTGCTGCTGCCAGCTGTTCTTGGTCCAACTCGTGCTGCCAGAGTTCAGCCCTCCTGGGTTTCAATCCCTGCCAGGCAGGTCTGCAGCAGGGGCAGGGAGGAGTCGTGGCTCCCGTGAAGGAGCAAATGTGTTGCTTTCTCCACGGGGCTCTCAGCTTCCCTGGGAGAGTGTTGCTCTAATGAGTAACTCTTGTCCATATTTACCCACCCCAGGGAGCAGTGCTGGGTCTCCAGTGTCCTCGACCCAAACATGGGTTAAACAAAGTTCAGCAGTGTGGGTTGTTTACCCTCTCACTAGCTCTGCTAATAAGCAGCTCCAGGCTTCTCCTACCCTCAGCAGTATTTTCAACTGTGAGAGAGCCTCCCAATTCCTTCTCCTGAGAAGGAAAATAGTTTGGCGGGTGATTTAGTGGAGAGGGAGACTGCATGGTAATCCCTGTACCCACTTCAGTAGTAACAGATGATGAATGAGTTGTGTTGGGTGTCAAGGTGTTGTTGAGAAGAGGCCCAGCCCATCTCTTGGAGGAGATTGCCAGCTACCAGAGCATCCTTTAGCTTGCAGTGTCTGCCCAAGGCTTTGCTAACAGGCTCAGTACCAGCAGCTGCTTGGAAATGGCTCGGACTGTCCTGAGGGATTGCACTGTGACCATTGGATCACCAGCAGACACCTGCTGCTCTCATGTGCATTACCAGACTGTGAGTTTTTACAGAAATGTCTGTTCACTGGCCTTTCCTCTCCTGCAGGCTGCAGAGGGCAACGTGCTGATCAGCTCCTCTTCAGATCATTCCCTGACTGTCTGGAAGGAGCTGGAGCAGAAACCTTTGCACCACTACAAATCTGCCTCCGAGCCCATCCACGCGTTCGACCTCTACGGTAACGAAGTGGTCACTGGCACTGTGGCCAACAAGATCGGGGTCTACTCCATGCTGGAGTCCTCAGCCCTGCCCACCAGCACGACCAAGCTGAGCTCAGAGAACTTTCGGGGTACACTGACCAGCCTGGCAGTGCTGCCCACAAAGTGCCACCTCCTGCTGGGCTCGGACAACGGCATCATCCGGCTCCTGGCGTAGTGACCCCGGCCTGGCAGCCCGTGGCTGTCCCACAGTGCTGGGCTGGAGCTGGAAGCCAGCAGCGTGGCTTTTGGAGGAGGCAGAGTCAGATGTTTCTGAGCAGAGGATGCAGGGGGAGGTGTACTTGTTACGTCTCGAACCTCTTTCTGTATCTTGAGAAAGAAAAAAAGCCATAACTGAGAAACCTCCGCTGCTGCTGGGAGAGATATTGGGCGTTGTAGGTCACTGTCACCCCTGCAGAGAGGCCTGGAGCTTTCCTTACCATGTGTGCCTGATCCCCAGGGGACTGTGAGCTGCCCTCCACAGTAATAGGGACCACAGGTACCCTCCCCCCTTCAGTTAAGGGGTAGGAGGTGCCCCTTGACAAAACACGAGAGTTTAGCTACTGCCACCTGCACTTCCCCTTCCCCTCCTCTCCTGAAGCACTGAACAGCCCCACTGGGATGGCAGAAGCTGGGCCTGGGACCTGCTGCCTTTGGAGCTGCATCTCCTCCTCCCGTGGCCGGTGATCAAAGCCCAGAGGAGGTGCTCTGTGAACTTCAGGTTCTGCCAGCTGAGTTAGAGCCTGCATGGGAGGAGGAGAGGTTCACCAGAGCCCTTCTGCTGCCGTGCTGGCTCCAGGGCAAGGACTGGAATGGAGGCCAGCCAAGGCACAAACCCCGTAGAATGGGCTGCTGCAGAGGGGCAGATTGGGGTGGGAATGTGACTCTCCAAGGAGGCCAGAACTAGATGCTTCCATGGGGATTTTGGCTTCTGGAGCAGTGGGCTAGGGCTGTTGTTGGTTCCTGCCCCAGCATCCCATGATGATGTAAGGGGTGAGGAATGCCATGTGTGCTATGCACTGGCAGTGATCCTCAATAAATCCTTCTAATCCTCTCCTTCGTGCTGGTCAGGCTCCTGGGGAAGACAGGACAGCAAAAAGGTGCTCAGTTTCATGCCCTCCTGCCCTTGTAGGGTGAGAGGCAGGAGGCAAGAATCCAGCATGGTCTCTATCTGACCTTTCCTTTGGGACAGCACTGTCAGTTCCTACCCCAAAGGCACAGAGGGTGTTCTTTGCCCCACCAGTAGGAGCAGTTTCCTCCCTTCTATTGCAGCCCTTTTCCCACCCATCCTTCAGCCTAGCCAGAGCCAGTATCAGGGGAGCAGGAAGCTCTTACCTCGGGCAGAGGAGAAGCCTGCTGTGGGTTGTCCTGGGAGGGGAAAGGGCTCCCATCCAGCTGCCACCTGCAGCTGGGGAGGTGAGTGGTTGGCCAGTGCTGTCCTTCCCTACCCAAGGGGAGCTCTCAGTCCCGTGTTGCCTATTAACCATTTGCAATAGATGTAAATATTTACTTCTAATATACTCTTTGAAAGAGCTGCAGAGCCGTGTGTGTGTAAGCTTTGTGCTGGAGGGGCTGGGTGTGCTGGCTGCAGCCTCCCTGCTGCTCAGCCAGTGACACCTCCTCCTTCAGGCTCCTCTTGTGTTCTGGGGGAGCCCTGGGTGTAGGATAGGACTCTGCTGCACAGGATTTGCTTTCCAAGGGGAAGTAGCTCCCTGTGTTGCAGCAGCACGTCCTGCATGCAGTTGCAGAGCTCAGATCTGTCACCCACTGTCTGGGGTGAGCTTGGGAACCAAGAGTTCCTGCAAGGAATGGATGAGTGGAAGATGCTGTTGGTGCTCAGTGCCTCCTCTCCCACTGGGGACATGGGCACAGGCAGGAAGGATCCCCATCACTTCTGCATATGGCTCAAATCCACCCAGGCAGGTCTGCTGGAGTTCTGCCTGTCCCCAAGACTTTTCCTCTGTGCCCCAGTGGTGTGTGCACGCCCTGGACACGGGGACCAGCTGCCCTGGGAGAGCTCTGGAGCGTGCTGTGCCCCAGGGGAGGGACCAGCTGCTCTTGGCTCAGCCCAGCCTGGCTGTCAGAGCCTGCTGTGTGCAGCCACGGGGCCCTGGGCACCTGCCCTCTGTTAAACCACTGCCTCACACTGGGTGCAGCAGCTGGGACTCTGGGAGGGAAGAGCTGGGGGTTTCAGCAAAGAAAATTCCCAAACCAGAGAGCCCTGTGGCAATAAACACCGAGCCCTGCGTTTCCACTGAAGTTTATGAATAAAAGAGAATACTCCTAAGCACTGGGAGCGTATGCAAAGTGGAGCCACCTGCAAATTACTTCTGCTGATGGGAGTTTTGGATCTGGTAAACTCGGTGTTAAGGTTGTCTTGAAGGTACAGCAGCCCAAACGTGTGTCCCCATCTCCAAATGCACCACAAATTCACTCTTCTCCCCCAGACAAATGTTTAACCGGATGCTGTAGGTCAATATTTGCCTGCCAAATGCTCAAACAGGGGGTGGTGCCGAAGGTCGCTGCTGGGAGGGGGGGCTGGACAAGAGCTGTGTGTGCCCCATGCAGAGCTGCTGGACAGGCTAAAGCAGGTGCCAGCTCCAACGTGGACATGAACCACCTCAGGTAAGGGACAAATCAAAGGGTTTGACAAAAAGGAGGGGTCCTCCAATGGCCCCCTGGGAGAGAGGGGTGAATTTAGCAGAGGGTTAAAGGATGGGCACCACCAGGGAGGAAAAGGGGTATTTGGGGTTCTATGTGACTGCAGGATTTGGGGTGAAGGAAGGGCAGGAGTGAAATGGCCTCAAGTTATCTTCTGCCAGTGTGATCTCAGCCCAGCAATTCTGGGTGAAGAAGTAAAGACTGGTTGGAGAGTGGAAAGCAGCCCCAGGAATTGAAAGTGGACGCCATGCAGGGGGCTGGGCTTTGGCGTGGAGGCTTTATGAGAAGGAGAAGGTATTTTATTTCTGTCTGAAAGGGAAAAGTGGCTGGGTGAAGCGTTGGCCAGGGAATGGGTGGGGTTTTGTCGGTGACCCTGGAAGCCCTGCTCCCATGTCCCACGCTGGAACTGGAGCACGGAAGGGGGAGAAGGCGGGGTTTGCCAGCAAAGGGGGAAGATGAGTGCTGGGAAGGGGAGGACTCCCCCTTCCAAAACATAGTGCCGGGAAACTGCTCTGGTATTGCACTTCCTACCTGCAAATTCCCTCCCAGACAGCACTTGCTGAGCACCTGCAGGTCAGTAGCCCTTCCTCCAAGAACCTGGGGCACAGCTGAGGATGCTGTGCCTGTATCTCGGTGGTTTCCATGGGAAAGGAGCAGAAAGGCTCTTGTCTCCTTCCAGAGGCAGTGTGTGTGCAGTGCTGATTAGGGAAATACCATTTGCAATCCAGAGAAACCAGGGCAGCAGGGTCAGACAGGCAGGATCCAAGTGGAGCCTGGCTGTGGCTGCAGCTCCGCTGCGGGGCCCTGCTCCTCTCTGATTTCCCTGCCTTGGCACCAGACCCAGGAGCCCTGTGTTGTTTCTTTGCAGCATTGTTCATCTCCCTATTGCTTTGCACGAGCTCCTGTGCCAACCTGTTTGGCCAGGTTGATAATTTTCTCCCTGTAGAGCTGAATAGGCTGAGCTTGCAGCTGGAATAACTCCTCTCTCGGCTGGTCCTTCTGTTCCAGGGAAATGGGGTTCCTCTGGGGGCTGCTCTGCCTGGCTGCTCTGCACAGCCTCCCAAGGGTAAGTTGCTACTCCAGCAAAGAGCAAGGGAAGGGTGGTGGCTCCCTGAGCCAGACCATGGGGCAAATACCACCCAGAGAAGCCCTGGAAGGCAGATAGGTGGAGGACACTACTGGGGGGTTCACCAGCACGGTTTCGAATCTTTTACCCAGCTAAAATAGTTGTGGATGTTCTTATTATTCATATTTCTGTAGAAATTTTTCTTTTGGAACTTGACCTCAACTGTATTTAGTGACCGTGACCTTCAGGAGTTAACAGGAGGTTTTTGAAAAGCAGGTTTTTCCTCCTCCCCCCCCCTCTAAACTTTTAAATCTGGATCCCTGTCAGAACTGAGATTGCAAAACCCCACTGCTCACTCTCAAAAGGATCCATTATTTTGTGCCAGACTGGCCTGACCCCTTTGTAAACAAATCCAGTGTTTGCAGTGTCTCCCAGCTGCTCCTCACTTCCACCTCCCCACGTCAGACCCCACTGCCCCTGGGTCTGCATCCCAAAATCCTGCCTGTGCTGTTGCCTTGTGGGGACTGCTACAGCCAGGATTGCAGAGGGAGCAGGGAAGACAAGCTCTGGAAATTCAGAGGGAGCTGATTTGGTTTCTTTGTTGTTTTATTTTTCCCCACAGCTGGCACATGCCATTGACCAGCAGCGTCTCTTCCTGGACAAAGACGGGAAGCTGAGGGTGAGCACTGACAGGTTCCACCCGAGGGGGCTGAAGTTATGCTGTGGGATTTGCAGTTCCTCTGGAGAAAGGATGAGCCCTGGCAGTGCCAGTGCCATGAGAAAGTCCATCTTTCTGCAGGCTTTACTCCCAGCTGCTGCCAGTGCTGTGCTCCTCCAAGTTGGAAGTTCTACCCTAAATAACTGAGCAGAGTATGGAGTTAACATCAGTACTGGTTGTACAGGAGCTGGCAGGTGGATGATTTAATTTCTGATTGATAAGGAAAGGTGAGAGAAACCACCAGCTGTGAGGATGACAGGGAGAAAGACCCGTAGCTGATCCAAACCACTGAGCCTGGGATGTTTCAGACCATGCAAATGTGAGGAGAGTAGTGGCAGTGCTAAAGGCTAAAGCTTAGAAGAGTGGAAAGTGAGGAAATTTAGAGTGAAGAAGGATGGAATAGAACACACAGGTCAAGAAAACACAGATGCCTGGAGGAGGAATTGAGCCAAACTGGATCAGGGCTGTGGCAGCAGCAGAAGGGGCTGACCAGTGTGAGGCAGGTGGGCACTGCTAAAATGTGTGAGGGGAGGAGATGAAATCAAGGCTGAGGATGATGGATCTGTAAATGCTGAAGGCACAGGACATGTGCTGAGCTGGTGGTGGGTCTTGCCCTCAAGCTTTCCTGAGAGCAAGTGGAGGAGGAACCACTGCCAGACCCTCACTGGGTCCATTTTCACAGGATAAAAGACCTCTTGTCCAAAGCCATTCCCTCAAATCATTGTCCTCTGGGTTAAAGGGAAACTGAAGCAAAACCACCACCAGAGCAGAGGAGTCCAGCTCTCAGTTTTCTCAGCCCATTGAGATGTGCAGTGAAAGCCCACTGGGGTGTCACTGTGCTCTTGCTTTCCCAGTGCTATCCTTGTTTCTCCCCAGGACGTGAAAAGTGCTGGAATTGTACAGTCGGATTTGCTGGGAGCCAGCCCAACCCTGCCAGAGGGAAAGCTGGTAGAATTCACTTATGACAGCTTCCAGGAGAAGGATGGACCCATGTCAGCATTCACCACCACCCTGCCAGACACGAGGGATGATTGGAACTCAGAAGATGAAGCTGTAGATGGGGCTGGGGGTTGTCGTGGGAAGAAATCACTTGGGGAAAATGCCTCTTCTGAAGAGGAAGGAGAGGCTGGAGATAAAAGCTGTGAGATGACTTGGAAGAAGAGCCAGAGGCTGGCAGATGGCTTGATGAGATTCAGCATTGATCTCCTGAGAGAGGTGCAGCTGGAGTCCAACAGAACCAACGTGATCCTGTCCCCCCTCAGCATCGCCATCGCCTTGTCTCACCTGGCACTGGGTAATTCTCAGTGGCAAAACCACCATTCCCTGCCCTTCCCCGTTTCCTCTGCCAGAGGCACGAGCAACCAGTGTGCCAGATGCAAATGAAATACAGTCCCTTCCACTTATCCTTGCTCCTGCAGCTTTAATTAGGTGTGATTACAATTGAAGCTGCCCTCTGAGGCTCCAACTCTCAGATTTCTCCAGCCTCTTTTGTGAGGCACAGAGTGTTTCTAACAAGAGGCACCCAGAGTAACATCCCTGTTTTCCACTCTGTGGGCATGAGACCTAACAGGAATTTGATTTTTAGGAGCAGCAAATCAGACAGAGAAGCATTTGCTGGAGGTGATGCACCTGGAGTCAGTGCCCTGCCTCCACCACATGCTGGGCACCCTTCGCAGGAGGCTCACAGAGTCCACCCTCAGCCTTGGGTCACGTCTGTACCTGCAGAAAGGTGAGAGGTGGCCCAGGGGGGACTGGACTGGTGTAGGATAAACCTCCCAGTCACAGAGAGTGATGCAAGCACACTGGAGACATCAATTTCCCCTACTTCCTTCTCTCGGGGAGTGTCACATCACGCTGAGCAAGCCTTTTCCATCATTCCTCCCCTTTGCCAGGGTTTGAGGTGAAAGAGAAGTTCCTGGAGGATTCAGAGAAATTCTACGGAGCAAAGCCCAAGACCCTTTCTGGGATCAGTCAGGACGACCTCGTGGCCATAAACAACTGGGTGAAGGAAGCCACTCATGGGCAAATTCCCTCCTTCCTCCAGCAGCTCCCTGAAAGCACAGTGATGCTCCTGCTCAACGCCATCTATTTCCATGGTAAGCTCCACAGGCCCTCCTTATTTTTTCAAGAGGAAATAGTTAGAACTCCAGTTTTCTGCAAGCCCTGTAGCTGAACAGCCTCTCCTCAGCTCGCTTCCTGCTAGGCAATCTGCTTGTTCTTGTGCATCTGCTGTTCCTCTTGCTTAGATGTCTTTACAGTAATGATTCCCGACTGCTTCACATGTGCTAAAAATGTTACTTGACAGCAGAGCCAGGACACAGCAGGTGGGACCTGCAGTATCTTTGCCTCCTGGTTCAGGATCCCAGGCAGTGGCACATCCCTGCTCATCTACTCAGTGATCTTAAAGGTCTTTTCTAACCTAAATGATGAACCAGGTCATTTGCAGCTCACTGCACACCCACCACAGAGCTCAGAGGCAGCTTCTGTGGATCTCTCTCTGACTACAGCACAGTGGTCGGCCACATCTTCCTTTTTTAATTCCCCGAGGGCTGTGCACAGACCAAACACTTCCAGTGTAAATCTACAAACGTTTTACCTTGGTCTTGGAGCAGTGTTTCCCCCTCTGCAGCACAGAGGCAATACTCCCCATTTTTCAAAGCACAAACATAGTTTCTTTTATCTCCATAGCCTTCAGTAGTCTCCCACGCTGAGGCATGAGGATTAATCCGTGTTCTTTTTGTTATTCCATGGTTTCTCTCTGGATGATAAGAGTTTCCTGCTGTTAGGGCTCTTCCAGCCTTGGTACTTACTTCTCTTTGCTGTATTTTCACTTCCCTGGTCACTATTGGCCTTGTTAGAGAACTCGAGATAGGAGGAGTGTCAGCTCAGCAGTTTCTGGTTTTCTACTCAAATTTAACTTCATCACTTTCAAAATTTTATTTTTACAGGGTTTTGGAGGAATAAGTTTAATGCAAGCTTCACTGGGCCAGATGTATTCCACCTTGACAATGAGTTTGTGGTCCCAGTTGAGATGATGAAAGCCCACCAGTACCCCCTGAGCTGGTTTACACTGGAGTCCCAGGATATTCAGGTAGGGATCTCTCAGGAGCACTGCAAATTTTCACTGGAATTTCCTCTTGCTGTGGTATTTTACTAACTGCAAGCATTCTCTCCAAAAAACCAAATATTTTTTTTAACAGTCATAGCACACAAAAATTTAATAATCATTCTTTGTCCTTGCTTCCAGCAAGAATGTTGAAACTTCACTTTTAATCTCTAGGAAAAACCACGAAGAGATACTCCGACTAACTGGGAATTAATAGAATTTTAAAGCCCTGAGTTAAAGATAAATGAGGAAATATGGAAAGGAATTCCCTCAGACAATGTGCTGTTGGAGGTTTTTCAGAATCCAGAGTGGGGCAAGCTTGTGCATGTGAGCTTTCACTCTGCCATGTGCTCAATCTTTACCAGCCAGTGGCTAATAGTAAAATCTAAAGCTGTTACTCCAACAAATTCTCCTCTGGAGAAATCAGATCCCTCCTTCTCACCAGGCTGAGAGCAAGAGTGGCCCTGCAGATAAATTAGAAAAAGACTAAATTAAAAGCATCACTTTGTGGACTTCCCTTCCTTTTCCCTGAATTCTTCTCTGGCTGGTTTTATTTCCAGGTGGCCAAGTTCCCCTTTAAGAGCAATGTGAGTTTTGTGGTCATCGTACCAAACCAGAACACCCGGAACACCTCTCACGTGCTGGAGAACTTCCCTTACAAACAACTGTGCAGGCTTTTCCCCAGAGAGGTGCCCACCACAGTGAAGATCCCCAAAATAAAGTTGGACTACCAGCTGGAACTCAACCAGGTTCTCAGCCAAATGGGTAAGGCCTCTAGCAGGGTTTGCACAGGAGGAGCTGATCAATCTGTTCGCTGCCACCAAAAGCTGCCACCCTTGTTTCTAAAGCTGTGCCTCACAGCTTGCTCCAGAACTCCAAACTCTCCCAGCTCTTCTTCCTCTCCTCCTCCTTACTCCTTGCTTGCCTGGCACCAAATGTTTTGCTCCAACAAGATGATACTACAGAGTGTTCACAGCTTCTCAGAGTCTTTACGAGTTCTTCCTGTTGTAGCCAAGACCAACTCCTCCCGTGCATCAATGTCAGTCTCTTACTTTGCCATTTAATTCAGTGTCCAGGACACTGAGGTTGCCAACAGAGGAAATGCAGATCACAAAACCTGGAGCTGAAATAAAACACCAGGTGCTGCATTTCCAGATGAGAATAATTTAAGAGTTCACTTTGTTTTGCAAAGAATTGCTTAAAAAAATAATCTCTGTAGAAGTGCTTCCAGCCTAGCTAGAAAGAGTCTTCAGACTTGCTGCTGCTTTTTAAGGATGACTTCAAGTTCTTACACTACTATTCTTAAAGGGGTGGAAGTTTTGTTTCTCTTGCCTGACAGTTCTCCAGTCCTCCATGGTGGGCATCACATGGAGCAACAGATCAGGGAATTGCTTTCTTCAGACAGCTTTGAGAAAACTCAGAACTCGGGGCACCAACTTGGTCTCATTTCTCTGCAGGCCTCCAGGAGCTGTTCACGAGCCCAAATTTCCAGAAGATCACAGAGAAGCCTCTCTTTGTGTCCAGTGTACAGCACCAGGCCACCCTGGAGCTTAAAGAAGACGGGGTGGAAGCATCTGCTGCCACCAGTGTTGTGCTGTCACGCTCAGTCTCTGCCTTCAGCCTTGACAGGCCCTTTATCTTCATCATCTTTGAGGATGAAACAGGGATCCCACTTTTTATTGGCAGTGTCCAGAACCCCAGCCCAGATGCTGCTCCCCAGATCCGAGAGCCACGGGACTCACGTGAAGCCACAGATGGCAACAAGCGCCGCGTGCCCAAATAACAGAGGGCAGAGCCTGGGACCTCCTGACCCTCTGGACCAGCTGGGAGAGGCCTCCTGCCCCTCTGAGGCCACAGGGGGCAATTCCTTGCTGTTTTCCTTCACAGATCCTTAGAGACCAGTCCTGGGATAGCCCCCTCCAGCCCTGACGAGCTTCTCCAGGCTGAAGCTCCCCTCTGTTGAACCTGAAAAGCTTGTTCTGCCTGGATTTCCCTGCCAGGGCTCTCAGTCATGGAAGGGAGACTTTCTTGTCCCCAGACTGTTATTAGAGTCTTCATTAAGATCTTATTAGAGTCCCCTGTAGCCTGGAATCATCATTAGCATCTGGCAGCTTGGACATCAGCCAGGGCTGTATTAATGTGGCTCTTCCTTCCGCAGTTCCTGGGAACATGAATCCCTCAGTGTTCCTCTGAAAACCATCTGTGCCCACCTAGACAACGACCTCCAGAGCAACTGGACTAGAAACCAGTTGTATTCTCTAGGATGAGTCACAGCCACTTCCAGGCATGGGTTCTTTTCAAAGATTCCCTTTTCCCACTCCTTGGCTATTTGGATCTGATGTAGGAGGCTCTGCAGTAGGAAACCCCTCCCTTTGGATCCTTCTCTCCAGTCCTTCCTCTAGAGGCTGGGTAATGCTAGATTTTTCAAGGCATATTTTATAAAGTGTTTTTTAGTAATTTTTATGTTGGCAGAATAATAAAGAATAAAGCAGAATATATTTGCTGAAGGTGTTGCATTGAAGGACCCAACAGAGAAAGGAAAAAGGCACAGAAATTTAGTAATTGCAAAGATTGGGAGGAAAAAAATCTGGGCATGACATAAGAAAAGAAAGGAGGGGCTCTGGCAAAGGATCTGCTTTTTGCCACACCTTGTCACAGGGAACAACAGGGGCTGTGAGGTGAAATGGCAAATCTGTAAAGACTCTCCAAGGACCGAGTCCAACAAGTTTTGGGCACCTCCCCTGCCAAGTGTGCAGGGGATGGATGCTCTCTGGGTCAGAGCTGGCTTTGTGACATGGCAGAATTCCCTGAATTAGGGCATGAGCTCAGTGGCACAGGGTCAGGAGGGTGTTTGGCCGGTGAGCAGCAATGCAGGGATAAGCAAGGATGTAACAGCCCTTAACCTTTCTCCTGGGTAAAACCTGACAAATGCTGGGATCTGCTCAGAGGGTCAAAGGTGCTGATCTGGCATCTGTTATCTGTGATTTGTTCTTCACTGGGATACTCCTGGCTCCACAGCATCCATGCTGTGGATGGCTGGGACAACTTCCAGGGAAAGGAGGAAAGATTTTGACACCTGTAGTTGAATGTCACTGCTTTTGTATTGGCAAAAGACAATGTCCTGTTATAGCTTCCCTTTGGCCTGAGATGGGCCCTTGTTCCAATGCAGCAGTGCCCTAAAAGCCCATGAGGCCCTGGCACAGACTGTCCAGAGAAGCTGCCCCATCCCTGGAAGTGTCCAAGGACAGCTTGGACAAGGCGTGGAGCAACCTGGGATAGTGGAAGGTGTCCCTGCCCGTGGCAGGGGGGGTTGGAACAAGATGAGCTTTGAGGTTCCTTCCAAACCAAACCATTTTATGATTCTATCAAGGAATTTTGGGGTCCCTCCACCCAACCAAGCCATTCTACCACTTAAAAATACAGGCCTAACTCATGAGTACTTCTGTACAAAACAACTCCTGTCCGTAGTAATTTCTGCTTCCAACCCCCCTCAGCTGCTGGGTAGAAAGGATGGTGCTCTGTTCCTGCAGAGCAGCAGTTAGAGAGCCCAAGGGCCATCCTTCTGGCAGTGTTTTCCTTGCTTGGGAAGGCTGCCTTCCCTCAAAGGAAGGAGCAGAATGCTTCTGGGAGCCTCCGTCCCTGAATAGTCTGCACCATCTGCTGGCATAAGAGCAGGACTGACTCACTAACCATGAATTTCGGGGATGCAGGCGACTTTGGGGAATAAAAAGTCCTGGCTCCAACCTCCAATTATGCATTTCTTCCAGTCTAAAAGGGGAAGAATGGCCAAAGATAATGCCTAACCAATGTAATGACCCAAACCCTTCAGAAAGAGGCTGTAATTACAGGGCCCTGCAATTTTAACAAGTAAACCCACAAGAATTCAGGCTTTCTTACTAGAGGGCACAGCTCTAGCCCACAGGGAACATTTTAGCTTATTTATGTGTACAGATTCATTCCTAGCATTCAGAAATCCCATCCCATGCCTTAGGTAAGTCTTCTTTGGCTACTGTAACCTCCCTGAATGCCACCCTGTTGCATTGCAACCGCTGCAAAATTTGAAGCTCAAGTTTTCCTTTTCACGCCTCTGCCCTCCAGCTCCTGCTTTTATAAAGTTTTTTCCCTTGTTCTCAGTTTCCTGAACAGCTTGGTTCTTATTTCCTATTTTCTGTCTTGCTGCCATCACTCCTCCTCCAAGCTATTCTTGTCAAACTATTAATTTCATCTTATTTGACAGTACAGCAGCCCTCCATGACTGTGCTTCGCTCAACAAATTATCAGTTACACCAACCATAAGACTCTTTTTCACTCCACTGACTTTCCAGAAGAGGCAGTTTGTAAAATGCAAAGTAATATTAATGTTTCTGCTCAGGAGTTTCCACTTTGCATTGCTAAAGCTTTCATTTTGACGGAGCTGTATTCTGAAAAGACATGACTAGCACAGGGTGTCTGCTCTATCCATCTGCACCACTGGCTCAGAATATCAAATAAGTCCCAGTTTCTTTCATATTAGATGTATTTTTTTTCCTTACCTAGAGCAAATTCATATCACCACTACTTCCACAGCAGAGGTGAACCCTGTCAGAGAGCATACTGAAACCAAACCAGAACAACAGGAAAATGTTCATATTGATTCAACAAAACTGATTTTGTTAGATGAGTTTAATGCACCATTTCAGTCATACCCTTCACCTACAGGAGTAAAGCTGGCTTTGGTCTGTAATAACATTCTGTGAAACTACCACTCTGATTTAAATGGTTTTAAAACCAAACCTGTATTTAAACAGATGGATTTTCATTTGAAGATAGAGACTAGACATAAAAACATCTCTAGTGGTCCTTCCATAAAGGGCATATTAACACCACAAACAAGGTATCACAAAGAGATGAAAACCACCAGAAAACATCTCCACAGCCAACACCCCCGTTCCTGGGCTGAGAATGGAAGAACAACAAGTACATTTTTTTTCTCTGCAGATGATTTTGCACAGAGCAAGCTGAGAAGCAGCTGAAAGCAGAGCTGCCACCCCTCTTGTCAGGAGGGGTGGCCTTTGAAGCACTGACTAATCACAGGGCACACCTGATCTGCTTTCCTGGCTTGCAAAACCAGCAGCTAAAGCATCTCTGAGCCATCCTTTCCCCTCTGCTGAGGGACTGGATGAGCTCAGTGCTCACTCGGGAGGAGCTCCTCGTTACCTGCTGGCAGCGAGCCCAAAGAGATGTCCCAGACTGGGGGCCCTGACATCACTGCCTTTCCAGCAATTCCAAACAGAAAAACAGCTGGATCAGGTTAGCTACGTGTCCAGTTAACCCAGTATCCTGGTCCTTCCAGTAACCATGGCTGAGGGAAAAAAAAGAATGACAAGGGACAAGGAAAACCCACTGTTCTCTGGCTGTACTGCCCAGCTGGCCATTGGCAGCCTTCAGGGGACCTTTCTTCCACTAATTTGGTTTGGGTTGTTTTTTTTACCTCAAATCTATTTATCTTTCATCTTCTGCAATATCTAGTTATAATGAGTTTTACAATTTAATACTTGTTTAAAAATACACTCCTTTGATTTAAATGTGCATGGGTGGGTGCTCCCCTTGAGCTTTCTGTGGAAAGTAATAATGGAACTCCTCTGTCCCTTTCCTTTCTCCATATCATTTATCATTCTGAAAGCTTCTACAAGACTCTCTTAATTCATCTTCTTTTTTTAACAAGTACTTGGCTTTTTAGCCTCTTTCTTTTCAGCCAAAATCTTTAAGCCAGTTAATGATTTCTTGTTAACTAGTAACTATCACTGGATACAAGCAGTTCCCCAGCACCTTAACTGCCTCAAACAACAGAATCCTGTTTCCACAGTCTCTCCATTAAATCTTGGACATAAATCTATAAATCCATTACACACTACTGCATTAACCATACCTCTGAGACAGAAGGAATTCCCTGATGTGACCTATGGCAGAACTGCTGGGATAAAAGACTCGCTCAAACAGGGCAGGGATTGTTTGCCTTTCCTACCTGTGCTTCACCCACCAGGCTGCCCTTAGCACGGGGATTTGTTTTGGGGGAAAAAAGGGCTGAAAAATTAGAGCAATTCAGGGCGAGGGTGGCAGGGGCAGAAAATGGGAGCAGAGCACTTTAAGAGAGCCCTGGGAAGCTGTAACCTGAAGCCTGCCGAAGGCTGGGCTGGGGGAAGCAGCAAAAAGCAGATGTGGCTGCACCAAAGCCGCACTGTCCTCGACTCGCACCCGCTGGGAGCCCTGACAGCAGCGGCCGAGAGGAGCCCCAGGTAAGGGACAGCTCAGGGACAGCTCAGGGACAGCTCACCTGTGCCACTGCCAGCGGCCAGGGGAGCACAGGGCAGGGGCTGAGGCTGGGCAGCTCTCAGAGGACCTGGGAAATGGGAACAATGGTTCTTCTGCAGGTGGGATTCCCACTAAGAGACCTCACCAAGGACTGGGAGCCACCAGCATCAGCTTTGTCCCCGGGGCTGAGCTGTGCTCGGGAACTGGGGTGGGTTTTCTGCCTTTCAAGCATCTGCCTTGCAGCTGGGAGCATGTTTTCTGTCTGTGATGGTGTGACAGTCAAATCCTCTGGAGCTGGTGGTTGCAGGATGCTCCAGGAGCTGGAGCTGTGGAACAAGCAGAGCGAGCAGTCTGAACTCATGGGTCTTGTTTCACAGCACCTCTGAAGTCAGAAGTGTTTATAAATGATGTGAGAAACTTGTACCACGGTAGGTGGAAAGTTAAATATTTCCTTTGCACCTGCAGGTCTTCACAAATCCACAACTCCCAGACAAAAAGTTCCTTCTCAGCTCATTTCTCAAGGTTTTTTTCCTGTACCTTTTGACTGTAACATCACTCGCTGTTGCTCCTTCTCTTCTCCTTCAAGGCAGCCACAGATTTTAATATCATGCCTGAAACCATCCCACCTCCGATCCAACCAAATTCTTTTCTCTGCATTTCTGGCTGTGTGCTAAGAGAAATACAAATAGAATCCAGATGTTCAGGCCAATTCAAACGCAAAAGGCTTTGTCTTTTTAAAATGGAAATTGCTTTTTGGCGAAGTCTGAGAAATATGAAGCTGGTGACAGTACTGGCAAAAACAATACAATCTGCAAAACCAATCTCTGCTCCCATGCTCCCAGGAGCTCAGCGTAGCTGGAAGCAGAAGTTGTGTTGAGATTATTTTCTTTTTCTTCAGAGAAAAGGTTATGCTCCATGGAAAAGCTTCATCTCTAAGCTAGACTGGGCCAAACCTCCTCTTCTCAGCATGCAAGAGTGCAGCTTGGTACAGGCATCCTCACAGAGCCCTTGCTAAGGCCTGTTTGACTTAGACTCGTGCAGAACTTCTGGCATCTCTCTTCCAGCATGGTGCCTGTCCACTGCAAATCTCTGGAATGATAGGAGCAATCCCAGCATCATACCCACTATCACACCACCAGGTACACCAGACAGTAAATCCTCTTGATCCACATCTTCTGCACCAGAAACCTCACCGATTCTGCAGCTGGGATGGCAGCAGGTTGCAGGATGGAAATGCACGGGGTACCACTTCTGTGTTACACTGGCTGAACACAGATGAGAGCTTAAAACCTCCCCTGTGAGGCTTTTTTCTCCAAGGGAGAGCTGCCTCCAGAAGAAAATGCAGGGAAGGGAAACAGCAAACTGCCTCCCACTCTGCCTGAACAGGGTCTTGAGCTGGGGCTGTTGTCGCCACGTGTATTTCTAGCAGCAGGAGTGTTTTCTTTGTAGCTGAAGTTAATCTGAAACACATGTTCTTCCTCTGATTTCTCTAGTTGCCTGGATGACAGGGGTTAGTTAAATACAACCCTCTTCCTTTAATTTCTGGGAATCTATCTAAACATTGCTTCAGACCAGCCTCGGTGGCGTCTGTTCTCGGGGGCAGGACGCTTCAGAAGCTCTGGGTTACCCACAGCAAAGCCCTGGGTTACTCAGTGCCCTCTGTACCAGACAGATCTGTCTGGAAGGGCCACTCATCCCAGTACTGGAGTGATGAAAACTGGATTCCACAGAAGGAACAGCTTTGGGGAGTTTGGTGCTTTTCTCCCATTAAAAATGTTGAATAAGCCAAGCTCTGCCTTTCACTTCTCTAGGTTTCCTTATTGTCTTTTAAGAAAGCTCTTCTATTTTACTTCATCAGATTGCAAATAAGAAGCCAAGGATGGACATAGGTACATGTAGACACAAGAAACAGCAAACTACTGCCTGAGGCAGGTAATTTGTATATCAAAGCAGTAACCAGTCAGTGTTGCCTTCTGCCCCATTCAACAATATGGATTTGGTACCTTTTATAAATGAAGTCTTGAGTTTTTTTGAAGCCTAAGACTCAGAAGTAATGATTTGGTGCTTTTCTGGGCCTTGGCACTCAGTGACTGCCAGCATCAGTGTGGTTTGGGGCACACACATCTGCTTTTGTGCTCAGGCACACCCACACCACGTGCTTGCCCACTTTGCAAGTCACTGGGGCCAGTCTGGCTGAGTACTTCCAACCAGAGAAGGAAACCTGGCTCAGATCAGGTGTGTGTTTCACAACTGGAAGGACAAGCAGCAGTATCTGTCACTGCAGCTCCTGTCACAGCCAGGTACAGTGAATTGAGTTGTGGTAGAGATGTATTTACCTGATTTCTCAAACTCTCTCTGTCATATTCTTACTCTGTAGGCCCAGGCATGCAGATTCCAGTGGTTCTCTTTTTCCTGGGTCTCTTAACTGTCCCAAGCAGAACCCAGAACTCAGCTACTGAGCAGGTGAGTAGGAGACAATATGCAGAGAGCAAGGGGGACAGGTGTGGAGCAGGTAATTTAATTTTAGAGATTCTTACTGAAGGATTAAGCACTACCCTCCTAAATTACTGGGATTTTATTTAGCAACATAATGAGACTAACTCCTGCTTTACCTGGATAAAACCACAGTAGTTACATCAGGGGATGACCAGGAGGCAGAATTTCAAATTCAGTGCTGCCTTTGGCATTAAAGTAACTGTTCATACACTCTCTATAAGATTAAGTCAATATTTCTGTAGGTCGTAGAAGAATATCTGTAGTGGTTTGCCTATGAAGTGCTTACCACATCTGCAAGTCTAACCAAAGCACTCCCTGGACCTGCCAGAACTCTGCCACAGCTGATGGAGCCAATGCTGGCGAGGAAGAGGAAGATCCATTCTACAAGAGCCCTGTGAACAAGCTGGCAGCTGCAGTCTCCAACTTTGGCTACGACCTGTACCGCCAGCAGTCCAGCCGGACAGCCACGGCCAACGTGCTGCTGTCTCCCTTCAGCCTGGCTACTGCACTGTCTGGTCTCTCACTTGGTGAGTTCTTTGCCCCATTTCCACAGTCACCCTCAGGCTTGGCAGCCCTTCCCTCACGCTGTCCTGGCCCTTGGCAGGGGCTGGAGAACGAACGGAAGATGTGATTTCTCGCGCCCTCTTCTACGATCTGCTCAACAAGGCTGAGGTCCACGACACCTACAAGGACCTCCTGAGCAGTGTGACTGGGCCAGAGAAGAGCATGAAAAGTGCCTCCCGGATCATCTTGGAGAAAAGTAAAAGTCCTTCTTCCCCTCTATAAAAGTTTACCTAAAAAGCTGTCAGCAGTAGTTATTCTGGTGTGTGTGTATATATAAAAAACCACACTGAGTAACACAGCACTAACAGCTCTGGCTCTGACATCCTGCTGAGCCAGGATGAAGACAGGGCATGGAATGCTCTTGCTGCTCCAGAAAAAGCCTGGAAAGTTTGTGTGCACTTAAATAAAAGACCAGACACGCACACAAAGACATTGGTGACAGAGCAGTTAACTCACAGAAGACCTAAAAGAAACTTTCTGATAATTTTGCCTTCACTCCAGGCTGGCTGGCAGGTGTTGCTGGCTTCCAGGAACCACAGATCACATTTTCTATTTGTGATAACACTCAGCCATATTCCGTTGTTTAATTCCTTGCAGAGCTATTTGAAATGTCTGCTTCTGGCATGCAATAAACATCTGCTGAGAATGCTAAGAGCTATCTTTTGGAACCTGCTGCTTCCAAGAATCCAATAGGTTGAGTAAGCTGTACTCAGAAAGCAGGCTGGGGAAAGAAGAAAGGCTGATGTAGGAATGGCTGTGTCCAAGCCTTCAGTTCTTATCTCCTTTTTTCAGTTTTCAGAAGAGTTATCCCATGCTCCAGCATGGGTGGCTGTAGGATTTGGATCAGTTTCCTTAATGTGCTTTCAGATATTCCTCTTCAAAGCAGGTTTCTGGAGACAAACAGGCACAGATATTTTATGAGAGACCTGCTGCTGGGCTTTGGATTGCCACCTGCTGCCTTGAGATTGTTTGGATAAAGGAGCTAGCTGCAGTACCCATGTTTTTATTCCCCAGGACTCAGGGCAAGGCCTGGATTTCACAGCCAGCTCGAGAAGTCCTACAAGATGAGACTGAGGGCACTGAGTGGCAACACCCAGCTGGACCTCCAAGAAATCAACAGCTGGGTCCGACAGCAGACAAAGGGAAGGATCATGAGGTTCATGAAGGACGTGCCCACAGATGTCAGCATTCTCCTTGCTGGGGCTGCTTTCTTCAAGGGTAAGAATGTGTGCTTGGACACAGAAAAAGTCCACTAAGCACGTGTTAGAGGAGATGTGAAGGAATGCTCTCACTTCCAATAAAGCAAACAGGCTGTCAAAGAGAGAGTGTGAGATGAAAATGTTTGAGAATGTTTAGTAAAAAAGGAAAAGAAAAAGCACACTACCTTGAACAAAAATAGTCCTGAGGAAGGAATTATTACTCTTGGGAAGCTGAATCTTGACCTGTTTGCAGTAAGAATCAGAGAGGAAAGTTTAAGCTCACAAAACTCCATTCAGAGACAGGATATTACCATTGAGGGAAGGAACAGCCTAGAGTGCTCTGAGCCTTCTTACCACTGAGGAAGGAACAGTTTGATACTAGAGAGTTGTTCTTAAACATGCTGTAAACCAGTGTCCTGGAGAATTATTGCTTAGAGACAAGGAGCAAAATAAAGGGTGGGGAAAGAAGCACTTTATATCCATTGACACAACTGTTACCCTTTAAAATAGTTTTGTAATTACGTAAGTAGACATCAACTTCCCAATGGCTACTCCACCCACACACTGGCTTGATTATTTATTTGCCATTTAGCCAATTCTCAGATGACAAGGAGGGGCCAAGGATGGCAGTAAATCAGTAGCTCAAATCAGTCTATTTCTATCCCTGTTATGCCTCAACTCCTTAATGCACAAATACAATATAAAGCACAAGATTATTCAGCCACAGGCTGAATTTCATATGTTATTATTCCAGAAAATCCTCCATTTTTCTCTCTTACAAAACAGGGACATGGAAAACCAAGTTTGACACCAAGAAGACTGCCCTGAAGGACTTCCACCTGGACGAGGACAGAACTGTCAAGGTGTCCATGATGTCAGACCCCAAAGCCATCCTGAGATATGGTTTTGACTCGGAACTCAACTGCAAGGTCAGACAGCAAATATTGCCTAAGATCTCCTAAACCCACTGAGGAGCAGGTTCAGCTACACCAACCTGTTAACCCATTCCAGCCTTGCTCCTCCCATCAGCTACTTTTGCAATCCCTATTTTGAAAGGTAGTGTGTTGATTCTTAGGATAGCCTGCTTCTACCCAGGCTGTGTCACAAGCAATCCAAAATTTGAATTATGCCCAGGTCCTACCAGCCTGTATTGCTTGACTTAAAGTTGGGCAAGAAGGGCAGGGCACACCTCTCAAAACTTTTCCATCTCTACCTGTTCCAAGCAATCTTTCACTGGAACATGAGCTCAAAGGTGTTCCAGTGAGAATTCCCCACAGCAATGGTGCAGGATTCAGCAGGTGAGAGAGCACTTCCATAGCAGGAAGAGTGCAGCAAGGATGGATGAAAGCCTGGGAAAAAGCCAGAAGTGTCAGGAAGCATCATGTCAGATAAAAGCAAACAGGGAAAAAGATCAAATGTTCACTGAAAAGGTTGAGATTCCAGCCTGAGAATCAGGCCTCTGCCTGGTACAGGATGGGTGAAACTGTTTATTATTGATGTGACCCTTTTTTATCTCTCTCTGATTTCTGACCTTGCAGATTGCCCAGCTGCCCCTGACAGAGGGAATCAGTGCCATGTTCTTCCTGCCCACGAAGGTGACCCAGAACATGACTCTGATTGAGGAAAGCCTCACTTCTGAGTTTGTCCACGATGTGGACAAGGAGCTGAAGACAGTCCACGCTGTGCTAAGCCTGCCCAAACTAAAGCTGAACCACGAAGAGGCACTTGGCAGCACACTAAAGGAGACAAGTATGTGCATCACACCCTCTTTGCAGGCTGCCAGGGCTCAAAGCAGTGGTCAAGTTGCCTCCTGCCCTCAGAATATGAAGCTGGTGGGTTGTTAGTTATGGCTGTGGAGATTTCACCAGCAACTAAATCACCTTCATCCAGGACTCCTCAGCTTTTTACCACATCCCTCCACCAAGCTCACACAGTGCTGCTGAGATTGTGGGTGAAGCTCAGTACAAGCAGATGGAAGCTGCTTCTCCCTGTTCCCCCAAAAAACTCTGCCCAAGCAGCTCCCTGCCCTCATGGATCACACATCAGCAGTGCTGCTCCCCCTTCTGCAATCCATGCCTTCAGCTAATGGAACTTTCTCTCTTTTCTCCAGGGCTCCAATCACTTTTCACATCACCTGATTTCTCCAAGATTTCTGCCAAACCTCTGAGATTATCTCATGTGCAACACAAGGCAATGCTGGAGCTTAGTGAGGATGGGGAAAGATCCACACCAAACCCTGGGGCCAATGCTGCTCGTCTGACCTTCCCCATAGAATACCACGTGGACAGACCTTTCCTTCTTGTGCTGAGGGATGATACCACTGGAACCCTCCTCTTCATTGGCAAGATCCTGGATCCCAGGGGTGTTTAGATCCCTTCACAGTAATCTGCAATGGTAGGGCCCAAATGGAAAGGGTGATATTGGGAGGGATACTGGCTCCCTGCTCTGCTGCACAAAGACACAACTTGCAAATCTTACGCCTCCATGCTGCAATAAAAGAGCTTTTGCTATTAATCTCAGCAAGCCCAAGTATTCTCCCTTGAAAGGTTGTCTGCCTACACTCCCAGTTTCCCCAGAGGAGGAATGCAGTACTGTGTCCTGAAAGCAAACATTATCTGGTGTATGCTGCATTGCTCCCCATCCTGTTTTCCAACCTGACACCAGCTGTTGATTCTGAATCCCTCATCACTGACAGACCTGTGCTGGAGCCCTCCAAGTTGTGCAGTGCCCCTTTTATAGACTGTACGTTTGCACTTCCCAGGCTGTTGCTTCACCCCTTCCAACCATTTCCACTTGACACTGGCAAGAAGGAAAGTGCCTCACAGTATTAAAAATAGAATGCAACGTGCTCTGGATGACTGTATGTTCATAATGCTCAGGGCACCACACAGGGGAGAGTCACACCTCACACAAAAGCAACTCAAACATTTGCTTCCAACCCACACACAGAACTTATACAACAGCCTCTGCTCCCACCATACCACACACACATCTCTCACGTTAGAATTGGTCATTTTATTTACAACAGGCTCACTAAAGAGCATTTCAAGACTTCATTCAAGTTGCTGTTACACATGATTTTCCAGCTTGTACTACATGACTACCTTACCACATGACACTTAGCTTTGATGAAAGATCACATTGCAGCTTCCTTTGACAGGGAAATTAAGTCCTCTGAAGGATGTTTCTGGGAAGCTCTGACAGGCAGGCCTTCATCTCTTGTAGTTCCTGGATCTGAGCATTCTGAGGACCAAAGTGCACTGACAAAATCCCCTCTGCTCTTTGAATCGTGCTCAGAGCTTCAGAAACTGCAAATCTGAAATAGGAAGATAATAAGAACAGAGCATGCAAAATACTTAATTCAGCTTCTTGACTTACACAACCTTTAAGCCCTCCCTAACAAAAACCTAAACCTGTTCATGGCTACAGATCCCACCCTCCCCTGCCTTCCAGCAGCAGGAAAATGGTGTCTGCTTCAACTGCAAAGGGAGGATGAGGGGGATGGAAAGGTAAGGAGATGGACAAAACCTGAAAACATTATCTTTGAGTATATAGGAACCCACTATTTCATCTCTGCAGCTCCTGCTAAAATGAATTTGGTTAAAGGGAGATGTTGTGAGGACATTTTCAGAAGCAGTCAGGGGATTTCCTTGCCAATAAAGCTAGAGGCTTTCATTCCCTCCTTTGAGAAGATGTCAGCAACATTATACAACTGAGGTATAAACACCAAGGGTGATGAGTTGACAGAATAAAACAACAGGGAATAAATTGAGCCAGGGAGAAGAAAAAGATGGACAGGCACAAAGGAGAGAAACAGATTCCTAAGAGAGCAGCTGTGCTAGACTGCCCTGTGTCCTGTGAGACACCCTCAAGATGCCTTGATATTGTGTCAGACACACAGGAGTAGTGCAGGGCACGGACAGAGGATGAAACCAAACTCACCCATTGAAGAGGATTTGTGCCAGCTTGAAAAGTTCATGGCCTGTTTCTACACTTGATGGCCCATGGTGCATTTCCACTATCTCAATACTCTTCTTCAGGTGTCTGGCTGCTTCCTGCCACTTCCCTGATGGAAAAACAAAGCAAAACAAAACAATGAGAAATTAATAAATACTTCCTAGAGCTGCTGACACCCAAAGAATCTGACAGAATTAATCAAAACGTGGTGAACTCTGTCCACAGAACCAGGACAGGGGATCTAAAAGCACATGAGAGCACAGTATTGTTCACTGGCTGCTGGGAACACAGGTTTGGTCTCTCTGAGAGCCCTGCTGACAAAACTAGGGAAAAAATGAGAGGGCCAGTCTAAGAAAAGGCTAGTCATGTTAAATTCAAAGTTCAGGAAACATGGGATAGTGAGAAGACCATGCCATACCCAGAGTAGCATAGACCTGTGCCAGATGATCCTCCATCTCTCCCATCAGCAAATGCTCTGGAGACAAGAAGGTTCCAGCATCTATCTGACACTTCAGGAGCATTTTGATAGCCTGATCTATAAAAAAAAAAAAAGGTTATAAAATTCACCCTGTGGCCAGTCTCCAGTTTTCCATGATCCATGAAATAAAATCAATCCAATCTCATCTTTGCATGTTACACAGCTGATTGGGGTTTGGTTAGGATTCAACACTGACTTCATCTGCACCTCTGCTTGTTCTACCTCAGTGTTGGCCCAACTCCCTCCAGGAAAACAAGGCCTGGGAATGCCCAACTCCAGTGTTACCCTGATTTCTTTTTATTTAATTACTTTACTATGGAACAATATGCGACTTAGATTAACACCCAGATCAGGGGGTATAAAAAAATCTAAAGCTGAAGTCCCCAAGGACACCAGGCCACATGTCACAGCACCCCAATGGCATGAGCAACAGTGCCATCTCATGGTTCCTGTCCCGACTTGGGCTCCTCAGCTCCTGACCTCAGGGCACAAAGCTGAGCCTTACCAGCCTTCCCGACTCTCAGCAGGTCTAAAGCTTTCTTGATTTGTTGCTGAAGGTCCTGTAAACGGCCAGACAGGTGATCTCTGCTGGCTGAGGTTGCACAAGCTTCATTTGAACAGCAAAGTGTGTCTTCTTCGCCCTGCGGAAATCACCTTTGTGACCATTCCTGCTCACGTTCAGCTCAAAGCTTACTCTCCACCTGCATTAGCTCTGGGTTATAGAGATGCTAAATTGTTTCTCAGTTGCATTCATTAAACAAAGCAATTGGTTTATAAATTGTTATCAGCTTATTTGATTTTATAAGAAACAGTGAGATACTGTCTTGACTCAGCAGGGGCTTTTGGCTTCTGAGGAGGGATCAAAGTGAGGCCTTCACCTCTTGGCTTTCCCAGACCCAAACCTTACACACACCAGTAAGCTGCACAATCATAACTATGGAGAATTACCTGCATTTGAGCCTGGCATTTGGGACAGCAGAATGAATTTCTGATGGACACCACACTCTTGACACCAGACTCTAACTCCTCGAGGCACGCCGGGCAGCGACACTCGAAGAAATACTGACTGAGAAGCTGCTGTCTCTCAGCAACCCTCATCCTGCACCAGTGAGGCCCTGCAAAGGATGGCAAGGGTAGAGATCTCTCAGCAGGTACAGTTCTTAATACCAGAATAAATGGATCTTTGTTACAATTGAGACTGGGTCTATTTTGGGGAGGACACAACTGGAGACTGAAAATCTAACAGTGCGCTCAAGAGATGAAATGTTGATCAAGGCTGCTACACAAAGGCCCTGGCAACATTAGGTGAGAATTATATGGGAATTATGATATAAACAGCTATCAGCATGATAAGGAGGAGTGAATGATGTCTGTGCCTTGAGACAAACACAGAATTAGGGCTTACCATAGCAATGCAAAACCTCTTGGCCACTTGAGATTGGCTGTGATGCCCTGACAGTGGCAGCTGTCCCACTGAATGACACGCTGGTATTGGGGCAGCATGAGTGGTTCAGGAGGCTCAGGACAGGGAAGAAGGCTGTTGCCAGCCTCACAGGCTTCTTATCTACAACAGCCCCATCTCCAGGCCCTGAAGACAGAGGAAAACCAAGCAGGTTGAGACTGAATGCTCACAAACCCACACAATTTCTGCAACGAGCCCCGTGAGCGATCGCAGGCAGCAGCAGAAAGGTTCCTGGTATATTGCTGCAATAAATACCAGCTAAACACACTCTGCATGTGCACCAAGGAACAGGCCAGCATGGGACAGGCCATTAAATTGTAAACAAGTCATTTCCATCTGCAATGGGAGCTTTTTACAGCTGAGAATTCAATCTCTTCACACGAGAAGATGGGCAAGGAGAGGACAGTCCTGGGCTCCTCAGGACAGGAAAGAGGAGCTACTGGAGAGGGTCCAGTGAAGGCCACAGAGATGATGAGGGGTCTGGAGCATCTCTCTTATGAGGAGAGACTGAGGGAGCTGGGCTTAGTTAGTCTGGAAAAGACTGAGAAAGGATCTCATCAATGCATATACAAATACAGGTATCAGAGAATGGTAATGGACTCTTTTCTGTGCTGCCAGGATGAGGAGTGACAGCCACAAATTAAACAAGAAGCTCCACCTCAACATGAGGAAAAGCTTCTTTCCACTGAGGGTGGCAGAGCACTGGGACAGGCTGCCCAGGGAGGTCTGGAGACATTCCAAACCCCTCTGGACATGTTCCTGTGTCACTTGCTCCAGGTGACCCTGCCTGGGCAGGGGATTTGGACTGAATCATCTTCAGAGGTCCCTTCCAACCCCAACCATTCTGTGACAACACAGTAGGGCTTAAATTTTTTTTTCTCTTACCCAGCTCCTGCATTACAGTGATTGCTTGTGCATTACACTGCAGCTGCAACACGTGCCTCAGCATTGCTTCTGCCACAGTCTTCAGCTCTGGGGACAATTCATCTGAGGTTTTATCACATGTCTTTGGTTTGGACCACTGCTGAGGCAATTCCTGATTCAACACAGCAGCCTCCAGGCCAGCTGCTTGCAGCTGTTTGCACATAGCTACCACACTGAGCGTGCAGAGGAACTTGTGCTCAGGGCTGTGCTGCTCAGTGTGGGGCAAGAGGTGGAACAGAGCTTGGTAAGAACTCTGGTACCGACCATTGCTGCCACAGCCAGGGACACCTCTGCTACCAGCTCCTGCATCTGGTGCCTCACTGAGAGGCTTGCATCTCGCCTCAGGGTTCTGAAGGCTCTTGTTCCCACAGTGGGACCACGCCACCAGCCTGCTAACCTCTGCAAATCCTGCCAGCAGCACAGTCCTCAAGGCCACGTGGCAGAAGACCCCCAGCGTGAGGAGCAGCGCTCCCAGGGAACACTCTGTCCTGTGGTACTGCTGCCATGCCACATCTGCACAGTCCTGGCTGCAGTACTTGGCATAACTGCAGCCCTGACAAGGCACCGAGGCCAGGAGCTGCCTCAGACAGCGGTGGCAGTAGAGATCTGCGTTGGTGGCTCGAGTGTCCCACGCTGTGTCACCATCCTGCAGAGGAAGGCTCTCCCCGGGGCACAGCACACTCACAAAGGCCTCCTCTTTCACCAGGCTCTGTCCTGGCACGATGTCCTGGGAGGCCACCAAGTGACGTCCTCTCTCTGCATCAAAACTCAAGCTCAGAGATGAAGATGCACCTGAAATAATGTTGTTCTCTTCCCAGATCTCTGGCTCCCCTTGAATGCCACCAGGTACTTCTCGTGCAGGCTCTGGACACCTCTCTTTCTCACCCAATTTAGCCTTCAGCTGACTTAACTTTTTTAGCCGTGTCAGGTGTGTAGTCATGACCCCATCCAGAGGAATTTTACTCTCCAGCACTCTGAGGATATCCTGTGCATCCTGTAACCTCTCCAGGCACAGCAGACACTCAGCTTTCCGCAGCAGGACCTTGGGCAGCAGCCTGTCTGGATAGCCATGGCTTTCAGCCCTGGCAATATCTTCCAAACAAACCTAGGAACAAAGATAAGGCCTTTTAAGTGAGCTTGAAAAACAGCTCGTGCTCTTTCATTCCACCTAAGACAGTCCCATGGAAGAACTCTGTGTGTTAATCAGCAAATTCCATGTGCATAACCAACCTGCTGCCCAAATAAAGCATCCTGACATGGAAAGCAAGTAGGAGCCCTTCTGAAAGTTGAGTTATGGATGCTTTAAGCACAGCTTGGGAAGCACATCTCATCTGCTGTCTCTTGTTCTAACAGTCAAACACCTCAGGGGCACCCAGTACTTGTGGGGTGGGTGCTGCCCTGGTCCCACTTACCTCAAAGTGCCCCAGGTGGAGGAGGGCGGCCGAGCGGTTGGCAAAGCACACGGACACCTCGGGGCTCCCAGGGAGCTCGTGGGATGCTGCCTGCAGAGACCAGAGAACTGCTGCTGCCTCAGGGGATCCCTCAGAGGACCTCCAGCAGGGCCTGCAGGGTCCCCTCTTTGGAGACCCCCTCACAGGAGCTGCTCCTCACCCCTCACAGGAGCCCTTCAACCATGAGGGGCTGCAGGGCCCTCTCTCGGGCATCCCCTCAGGGGATCCCTTTGCTGTGAGCTGTTGTGGGACAGCCTCCCTGGGATCCTCTCATGCCACACCTACCTTGGAGTAGAGCCTCAGGGCAGCCTGGTACTGGCCCCGCTTGAATTCCCGGTTGCCCTGCTCCCGGTACCAGCTCGCGGCCTCCGGCTTCTTGTCCGTGGGTGCCCGGCGGCACAACTGCACCAGTGCTGCCTCCTCCTCCTCCTCGGTCCTGTGGGACACGGGGCCAGCAGCGAAGAATCAGTTTGGGATCGTCTGGTCCAGCGTCCCTGCTCAAGCAGGATGATCCTTGTGGCACAGGACTGTGTCCAGAGGGTTCTGGAGTATCTCCAGTGAGGGAGACTCCACACTCCCAATCTGTGCCAGTGCCTGGTCACTGCACAGGGAGGAAGTTCTTCCTCATATTCACAGAATCACAGCATCAATTAGGTTGGAAAAGCCCCCTGATGTCATCGAGTCCAGCCTGTGACAGATCCCCAGTTTGTCAACCAGACCATGGCACTGAAGGCCATGTCCAATCTTTCCTTAAACACCTCCAGGGACAGCGACTTCACCACCTCCCTGGGCAGGCCATTCCAGCGTCTAATCACCCTTTCTGCGAAGAAATTCTTACTAGTGTCCAACCTAAACCTTCCCAAGTGAAGTTTAAGCCTATATCTTCCTGTCCTATCACCAGCAGCTTGGGAGACGAGGCCGACCTCCACCCTCCTGTCAGGTAGAAAGGTGGAATTTTATCCAGACGGAATCTCTCCGGTATCCCTTCCGGCCCGTTGCCCCGTGTCCTATTGCTCGGTTCCACCGAGCGGAGTCCATCCTTTGACACCCCCCCTTTATTTATACGCATTAAGAGAGACGCTCCAGTCCCCCACTCCCCCTCGCTGTCCCGCGCCCCGCCCGCGGCTCACCGGAGCAGGTCGCACCCCAGCCGCACCGCGTCCTGAAGCGAAGCCGCCGCCAGCCGCTCCCGCAGCGCCGNTCGCTGCACCGAATACAGGGATGCTTCCGCCGTACGGCGCCCGACAGCCAATGGAAGCGTCGTGCTGCGGGTGACGCACGGCGTGACGCACGGCGGCGCCGGAAGGAGGCGCTACGGAAGGAGGATTTGGCGGCAGCGGCGGGGGGATTTGGCGGCAGCGGCGGACGCGGCACCATGAGCGTGCGGCTGAGCGAGGGGGCCATCGCGGTGAGGGCTCGGGGTGGGCCGGGATGGACCTGCTGCTGGTCAGGGTGGGAGGTGAAAGCCGGGCCTGGGCACCGGGTCCGGCCCGGTCCCGAGGGGAGAAGCAGGCCCGGAGTGGGGCCTGGTCCCGGGGGGGGTCCTGGTCCAGCGGTGACGGCCGCACCCGCGTCCCTGGCTCTTCCACGGTGGTTCCTCCTCAACTCCTTGGCTACAGCCCTTCGTCGGTTGGGCCCGATGGTCTCGGACGTCCGAGGTCATCGGTTGTGTGGTTCTGTCACTGTGGGTGGCGAGGCGGTGGCACATTCCTAAACTTCTCTTTCGTTTCTCCAGGCCATAATGCAAGGGGAGGGAGTCTCCAAGCCCGTGCTGCAAGTCATCGTGAGTACTGTCCCTTCCCTCCGAGACTGCGTGTGGGGTCCTGAGTGCATCCAGCCTGTCCCCTGCAGAGAAGCCCAGCAATGCTGCTCTACTTTTAGTTCTCTTAATTTTGTTTTACATTGCTTGGGCTATGCCGCGTTCAAAAACGCCGAATAGATAAGTCACGTGTTGTTGATGTCACTTTGTGGTTTTGAAAAGTTTCTGGACAAATGTGAACTGACAGCCTGGGGTTTTTTCCCTGCAGAATACACGGGCTATTGCCACAGGAACTGGGCCCCCGCGTTACCGAGTGCTGATGAGTGATGGGGTGAACACCCTCTCCTGTGAGTATGACAAGCTGCAGTGAGGTTTATCCAGGCATGGAGGTGCTAAGGGTGATAAAGTTCCTGGTCTGGTGACTGGATGCAAAGTGCTGAAATAAATACTGAAAGAGGATGTGGTTTTTCACTGGGCCACAGACTCTGAAGTGGGCAACTGCATTTTGTCATTTAGGTGAAATGTTTGACTTTTGGAACTTTGTGAAATACAAGCAATCAGCTTGCTGCAGGATATAATGAAAATACAGGAACTTACACATGTAACATTGATTTTAAAGTAATTTAGTTTAATCTTCCTCTCAGTTCTTTGATATACAATCATTCCAGCTATCACTGCACTCTGAAGGGTGGGGAATAAATACAGCATAGTTTTTGGTCCATTTTGGTGACTTCTTAGCAGTTGCACTGTGTTCTTTATCAAGTTGTAGATCCAGTGCAATACTTGACTGGCTGGAAAAGGTGTGGCCAGCCACAGCAGCCCCTTTTAAAGCTGGCATTGTGAATTGTTTCAATATTTTCCTTCTGCTCCTGCAGCATTCATGTTGGCAACACAGCTGAACTCCCTGGTGGAAGAGGAACGCTTGGCAGCCCGGTGTATTTGCCAGGTTAACAGATTCATTGTCAACAGCCTGAAAGATGGAAGGTATTTGTGTTAATCTTTAACTACAGCCCTACAGAAAGGCAGCTGCACTAGTGGGGGCTCTGTGCTTTGTGACTAAGCAGAGGCCAAGTGCTTTTGGTTGTGATTATCTGAAAATACTCAGGCTTTAGGGTGGGGTGAGAGGGAAAGTCCACAGCACCAGTAACAGAAGAAATAAATTGCAGAATGTGACTCCAGTGGGATCAGATGTATCTAGTACAGTGATTTAGTGATATAAAGTTTCCAGTTGCAATACTCCAACTCCAGCTGGAATACTTCAGATACTTGTACAAAGCTTCCTTAAAATTATCTGCTGTTGAAAAGAAACAATAGAGATATCTTGTTACTTAGGGGGAATCTGGTCTTTTATTAAAATTTTAGGAAATAGGAGGAGAATTTGAGGGGATGGGATACTGCAAAATGAGAAGGGATCCAGGTGAAACTACTACAGAAAAACTGTGTGTATGTCTAGCAGGATATGAACTGAGATTTGTATTCTTCAGTGTTTTTTCTGGGGCAAAGACAACAACTTTTGAGGCAGGGAATAAAAATCTGGTATGGTTTTGCTACTTTTAAAACACAGTGGCTTCTCAAGCTATTTTTGGTGCCTGTTCAGCCTGCCATCACCTGTCCTTGATACAGTGTAATATTGTTTCAAGCTTACTTGTCCCTCAAGAGAGGGCTTAGTTGACAGTGGAGAGCTTTTGTCTCCTAGATCCTTCATCCAAAGGATCAGCCTCTTAATGCTTGGTTTTCTCACCTGCTGCAAAGGATATTCAGAGATGGGAGTTGCAGAGGGAGTGAAAGGCTTTATTTGCTGTCTGTCCTGTGTTGTAGGAGAGTGGTTATCCTGATGGATGTAAATGTCCTGCAAACTGCTGATCAGGTTGGTGGGCCTATTGGCAATCCCCAGCCATACAATGAAGGTGAGTATCTGTAAGCAAATACTTTTCTGTCAGCTCAGAGAGCCTTTCAGCTTCTCTCTTTCACTTGAAAAAAGCAGTCAGACCCGTTCAGGTTTTTTTACGCCTGGAATAATGATGTCCAGATCTTGAAAATCCTTTTTGTTTGTGTCACACAAACTGGGGTTTGTTCCTATTTTAATAAACTCTGCACCATGGCTGAAGCTTGAGTCTCTCCATGGCATTTGGAGCAGCCATACCTTATAACCTTGACAGGTTTTTATTGTAGTGAGTGGTCTCTACCTCGAGTTCCAGTAAGTAAGTGGAAGCTATTTTATGTCTCCTCATAATGAGTAATCAAATAGATTCTGATTTCTCCTGTCTGGAAAGAAACAGGAGGAGGAAGATGGAATAATGATCTGTAAAAGTCTAAGATGGCGTGGAGGGGATGAATAAAGAATGATGAATCTCTCTCTCTCTCTTTTCTATGTTCACTTGATGCTCTTTAGCTCTCATGTTGTCAGGCAGTGGTTGTAAAACAAAGGCTGCACCACACCCCTAAACTGCATAGTTAAATTATGGAACTTGTGGAGGTAGGTGCCAAAAATTGGCAAAGGTTCAAAAAGCAATTAGATGTGAAAGAGAAATCCATTAAAGGCTGTTAAACATAACAATACATCCTCTGCATGAATGTTAGGTGCAGGAAGCACTAAAATGTAGATTGTTCCAAGTGCATAGACAAGAGACTGGTATGAAAACAAGGAGAGCACAGAATTCCCTAAGCACCCATTCCTACCATGCCCAGCTGAAAAAGGGTTGAGGCACTGGGTGGACCTTACTCTGACCTGCCATGAATCTCCTTGGATCTGTTAAGTTGCATAAATAACTGTATTCTTCACTTTTGTGTGCTGAGCTTGCAGTTCTCATGCCAGTGGTTTTTTAAATTGAAACATTTTGCCCGCCGAGAACGTTCAAAAGTCTGTTCTGCTTTTCCAATTCTGATCTTTTAAACAGGAGGGAGAATAATAAGCACTTAAAGAAAATATTTGAACAGCTCTGTCAGTGATGTATACACAGATAAAGGCTGGAATTTAATAGCAAGCAGCTCTTCCTGAAGATTTTTTTTTTATCCTGAGAGAAGTGAACTAATATACTTTTATTACTAAGGGACCACACATTAGTGGCAAGAGTTTTCTGTAGACTAGTTTGGACAAACAGTGCTGGTAGGTACATTGCTCTTCTGGTTAAAAATCTATTCTGTTGCAAAGGCAAAGACATCTTTCTTCATTAACTTTTTCCAAGGGAATTAAGAGGGGCGTATGTTAAATGAGCCTAAAGAATCCTTTGTTCCTTTGATAGTTACTTAGCTAATTGCTGTTTAAAAAATGTGTTGACATCTCAGATTTTATGGTTTAATCCCACAGTTGCTGTAGAGACCAAGACTTTCAGAATAGCTACTGAGCAGACTGTTTTGTGCCTTTCTCCCATTTCCCTGCTTATGTGATAGAAGAGCTTGTGAACTATAGTGTTTTTCAGTTATATTGTTGCTTAGAAACCACTGAGAACGTGGTATCTGACAGAATTGAGCTGAAAATATACCTTTAACTATAAATTCTGGTAAAATTACCATTACTTTGATCAAAGTTGTGTTCTTCATGTGGACTTACAAAAATACTCTGCAGTGAAGGTTTCAAATCTAAACTCTTTTGGAGATGTTACAGGTCTGTGGTCATAATATGTGTGGGCTTGCACTAGATAAAAGATGCCAAATAGGATGAGATGTGTATTTCATTTTAACACTGATCTTATTCTGACGACTTCATACCCTTTTATTGGGTACTAAATAAGGTTTCTGATACAGAAGATGGTAATAGTTTAGATTAGGTAAGCTTAACTCAGCCTTGCTGCTCTGCAGGCTGCAAGATTTGTCATGAAGGCCTTGATGAAATGGCAGAGGTGTGTTTTCAACTTGCTTATTCTCTAAGTTCCTGTATATATTAAGAAATTGTATTTTTGAGGGACACTCAGCTGATGCAAAACGAGCATCTTAAATGTACTTCGTGGTTTCCATTAAAAAAAAGTTCTGATATTTTAAAAATGTATCTTTTAGCCCTACTTTTGGTTTTCCTTGAAATACAGAGCTCAGACTGCCAGACCTAGGATTAAAGAATATTCTTTCTCAGTCTGTAATAGCACAGTGGGACCCAGGGGGGTGAGAAGCTGGCTTTTGGCCACTTTACATGGGAGCAGTAGGTGGTTAATCTGCCTAACAAGGAAGCTGGAGACACAATCTTCTTATTACAAATCATAAAAACTTTTCAGGCAGCCTCTCATAATAGTATTGAAAATTAAGACTGAGCAGTTTAGTTCTTGTTGAAGACTGGATGGTTGTGTTATTACTGTCGTTAATCTCATTCAAATTACTCTGATGCTGGACTTCCTTTTCACTATGACAATGACTTGCCACTTATGTTTCACTTCTGTCATTAATCTTTCCATGTTGAAATGTTTATGTACTTACACATTCACTTGAACTCCTTATTCTTGCCCTTCCCACTGCTGTGATTTAGGTGTGTGTTGTTTCAAAGTGCATTTTTTTCCCTCCTCTCCCTTCCCTGCTGCTCAGTTTTGGGGCAGGTCTTGTGTCATGGCACTGTGGCAAAACCTCTTGGTGACAAATTATTGGAATTGAGGGTCCCTGTTACACAGTTATTGTCTTTGAGTGGGCTGTGGGGCAGCTGCAGGCAAAGGTCTTGGGTTTGCCCAACCCACCACATACAGCAGAAATATGAGCAGGTATTTCAGCTGGTTTTTTCACCTCCTGCTAATAAAAACTAACAGCAAAAACCAGGCAGCCTCCTCTGTTTTCTGAGCACTTTAAGTGATCTGTAGGCCACCAGCCACCAAAAATCACAGTTTAGGAGTCCCTAGGCTCTCCAAGCGAGAAAATTGGAGAGATATTTCTGCTACTTCTGTATTTGAACACATGCACAGATGTGTGAATTTATTCTTACTCTGTTGAGAAACACTCGGCTGTGGGTAGGCAGCCATTAAAATGTGAATTTGTGTTTCATAACGCACACGTGTTCCAATGGATATGGTGGTCTTTGGTTTGGTTTTCAGTGTTTTTTTTTTTTTTTNGATATTTCTGCTACTTCTGTATTTGAACACATGCACAGATGTGTGAATTTATTCTTACTCTGTTGAGAAACACTCGGCTGTGGGTAGGCAGCCATTAAAATGTGAATTTGTGTTTCATAACGCACACGTGTTCCAATGGATATGGTGGTCTTTGGTTTGGTTTTCAGTGTTTTTTTTTTTTTTTAAATCACAAATTCCTACAGAAAAAAACATATTTAGAACAAAAGTAATAAGGAAACCTCTTGCTGCTTCATACCCACATTCTGTTCTTCCTGAATATTCCTCCCCTGACCAGACATATTTTTCTTGTTGGGTTTTTTTCCGCCTTCCCTTGCACAAAATGAATTTGGGTGTGGAGTGCTGACCCTCTGAGCACCTGAGGCCACTGAGCAAGGGGGGAGACCTGGCTCCTCCATCTAGTGGAACCTGCAGTAAATACACATTTTGCTGTTTGACGTCACGCTGTTGCCAGGGAGACTGTCACCAGTTCACCGATGTGACTCTACTGCGGCAAGTTAGAGGAGCAGATGGGGGCTTGTGCAAGGACCTGGATTTTGGGTTAAAAATAACCAGTGGGTTACCTCTGGGGACTGTACCACATCAGGCATCACCACGCTGGGCTCTCCTTGTGTTGCTTCTGCTCCTTTCCCGTGGTTTGGTGCCATCCCTCTGTC
>VZSE01008782.1:44274-117998 GCA_013398275.1 Promerops cafer
CTTATTACAAATCATAAAAACTTTTCAGGCAGCCTCTCATAATAGTATTGAAAATTAAGACTGAGCAGTTTAGTTCTTGTTGAAGACTGGATGGTTGTGTTATTACTGTCGTTAATCTCATTCAAATTACTCTGATGCTGGACTTCCTTTTCACTATGACAATGACTTGCCACTTATGTTTCACTTCTGTCATTAATCTTTCCATGTTGAAATGTTTATGTACTTACACATTCACTTGAACTCCTTATTCTTGCCCTTCCCACTGCTGTGATTTAGGTGTGTGTTGTTTCAAAGTGCATTTTTTTCCCTCCTCTCCCTTCCCTGCTGCTCAGTTTTGGGGCAGGTCTTGTGTCATGGCACTGTGGCAAAACCTCTTGGTGACAAATTATTGGAATTGAGGGTCCCTGTTACACAGTTATTGTCTTTGAGTGGGCTGTGGGGCAGCTGCAGGCAAAGGTCTTGGGTTTGCCCAACCCACCACATACAGCAGAAATATGAGCAGGTATTTCAGCTGGTTTTTTCACCTCCTGCTAATAAAAACTAACAGCAAAAACCAGGCAGCCTCCTCTGTTTTCTGAGCACTTTAAGTGATCTGTAGGCCACCAGCCACCAAAAATCACAGTTTAGGAGTCCCTAGGCTCTCCAAGCGAGAAAATTGGAGAGATATTTCTGCTACTTCTGTATTTGAACACATGCACAGATGTGTGAATTTATTCTTACTCTGTTGAGAAACACTCGGCTGTGGGTAGGCAGCCATTAAAATGTGAATTTGTGTTTCATAACGCACACGTGTTCCAATGGATATGGTGGTCTTTGGTTTGGTTTTCAGGGTTTTTTTTTTTTTTTAAATCACAAATTCCTACAGAAAAAAACATATTTAGAACAAAAGTAATAAGGAAACCTCTTGCTGCTTCATACCCACATTCTGTTCTTCCTGAATATTCCTCCCCTGACCAGACATATTTTTCTTGTTGGGTTTTTTTCCGCCTTCCCTTGCACAAAATGAATTTGGGTGTGGAGTGCTGACCCTCTGAGCACCTGAGGCCACTGAGCAAGGGGGGAGACCTGGCTCCTCCATCTAGTGGAACCTGCAGTAAATACACATTTTGCTGTTTGACGTCACGCTGTTGCCAGGGAGACTGTCACCAGTTCACCGATGTGACTCTACTGCGGCAAGTTAGAGGAGCAGATGGGGGCTTGTGCAAGGACCTGGATTTTGGGTTAAAAATAACCAGTGGGTTACCTCTGGGGACTGTACCACATCAGGCATCACCACGCTGGGCTCTCCTTGTGTTGCTTCTGCTCCTTTCCCGTGGTTTGGTGCCATCCCTCTGTCCTGGGATTCTCTGCTTTTGTTCCTCGTGGTGCTCTACAGGCTTGGTCTGACCTTCTTCTCCACTTTCTCTGACCATCCTCCTCCTCACACCCCTAAACACGGGGGTTTTGCCTGCTCAGGCCTAGGTCTCCCTGCAAAGCAAGACCATAAGGATTAGTTGTGTCCAAAAGGACAAAAATGTTGGATATTTTCTCATGTAGAGGCAAATTATTTTGTAAAGGAATTCAAATTTTTGAATGGTGAATTATTCTTTTAACGGACTTTTACTTTAGATATGCCTGTCTGATCTTTGCCTCGTAATTTATCATTAATTTAGAGCAAGTAAAAGTCCTGAAATCTAAAAAAATGGACACTGTTCTTACTCTGGCATCACTTTGCTCCCTAAGCAATTTACTGCTGTGTGCCAAGAGGGGCCCTGGTGGATTCTGAAGTGATGACTCCATCACCCCCACATTAAACATCTTCATATTTCGGAAATAAAATGCAGCAGGTGTTTTCTTTGTTTTGGGCTAACTTCAGATTTGACTTTACCCAGTGGATTTTTGGCCCTTTCTGAGTGATGAGACAGAATTCTCTACAGTTTTTTATCATAGCTGTTAGGTTGGAGCAAAAACTACCTGTCAGAGCAATAGCAGCTGATAAACACTGAAAAGTTGTCAAGATTACTTCAGGGCTGTCCTTTTAAATCACCATCAGCCCTGAGTTCTTTCCAAGTAGAAAGTAGTTGCTTGAGGAAAGAGATCTGACTGGAATTCCTTCATGGTAATGTTCAACAGATAGCTGGCTGCTCCTGTGCCTTGAATACCTGGATTTTAGCATGTTCTCTGTGGTTTTAGTTTTTTTTTTGTTTGTTTGCATGCAAGTCTTATTTCCTAAAAGGGTGCTTTTAATTACTGTGCTCCCTGCTCTATGGTTTCTTTCCATTTTAATTACCAGGACAAGGGCAACGTTCTGCAGCTCCAGCAGGAAACCCAGCACCCAGCAAACCACAGCAACAAAATGGCAATTTGTCTGGAGCAGGTAAGAGTCATCCTGGGCAGGAATTCTGATGAGTGATCAGTGAGAAACTACAGCTTCAGTTTAAATAAAATCCTTTCTCTAATGGTGTTGCACAAGAAACTCTCAATTGAGGAGTAACCCATAGCTTGACAAGGTGAATTCTCTCAGGAGAACTCTATACTTGGTTATAAAAGGGGGAAAAAATTGTCCCTTTTCTTCCCCAAGGGAAAAAAAAGCCCAAAAAACCCCAGCTTTATTCAGTTTACACTGCATTCTTGAAGCAGTGCTCTGTGGACACCCAAATTTGGCTGCAGTTTATAGCTGGGCACCAACTGTGTGTGTCACCAGTGCTGAGATAGAGGCCAAACATTTTAGGCAATATAATGAAATTACTTGATAGTACATCTAGAAATGTGGTTTTTTGATCAAGATTTCAGTGAGATACTGAAAGATGCAGTCAATTTAAATGTCAGCCTGTAGACTTTTTTTTTTTTTTGAGCTAAGAAATTGTCAATCCTAATTCTTGGTGCTGCTTTAACTTGTCTGTGTTCTTTACCCCTGTGTTTAGGAAGGATTTTTAAATAGTAAAATTTTGACATTTGCTTAGAAACTTGCAGCAGAAAACAAGCCTCTCCTGCTTTCCTTAAAGCTGATCACAAGAGTTTTGTGCATATACATTGACAAGATTGAGTTTAGAATTAGCAGTATCACTTTATGTCAAAAAACTATTTGTGGGGTGTTTTTCCTTTAGTTGTTCCCCCAAGTGGTGTCTTGATCTAACACTTCCCATCCCTGGAAGTGTTCAAGGCTGGGTGGGATGGGGTTCTGGCTAAGGTTGTTTGGGGAAGGTGTCCCTGTCCTTGGCAGGGGGTTGGAATGAGTCCCTTCCAACCCAAACCACCCTGTGATTCTGCTATTTTAGAGAATTTACTGCTAAACAGTTGTTTGCCACTTAAAACTCTGTTCAAGTGGTTGACTCTGGACACATCTCCACTTCAGTGCAAGCACTCTAAAAGGTCTGAGAGTGTCTCTTCTGCAGCATTTTGCAGCCTAGAAAACACTTGTGACCAAGAGCAGAAATGATGCAACAAGCTTCAAGCCCCTCTGTGTGCCCACATGGCACAAGGAGCTCCAGTGTTCCCTGGAACTTTGCCCGTGTGGCTCCCCGTGGCATGGTGGGAAAGTTCTGCACCCTGAGATGGTTTTAACCTGATTTTTGTGTATAAGGCTGAAATCCTCTCTGCTCTGTTGTGGTTTTTGGAAGGTCCTGCTGCTCCCAAGTACCATGCTCCCTCCAACCAGTTTGGAAAAGCGAGTGCTCCCAGTGCCCTGAAGACACCTGGGGGGTCTCAGATCAAAGTGGTGCCGATTGCCAGCTTGAATCCATACCAGTCCAAGTGAGTTCTTGGGCTTTGCCAGGCCTTGTTCATGTCACAGGCATGAAGGAACAATAGCTTTGTTCTGCTTTTCTGTGTGTGAGTCTCTGTCAAATAATTCATTGAGTTCTTTGGACTTTATTGGTTAAGTTCAAACAAACCAACCCAACAACAAGCACAAAACCACCCAGAGAAACAAGCAGAAAACCTTCATAGCAACACTGGTGGACTTTGTTTTGGTTTTTTGGGGGTTTTGTTTTGTTGTTGTTTTGGGTTTTTGTTTGGGATTTTATTTTCTGCTTTTTTTTTTTTTTTTCTGTGGGGAAGGGTGTTCTTTTCTTTCTTTTTTTTATCTTTTTAAATTGCATCAACACTTAACAATCTGAGATTTGCCTTGCCATTGTCCTGGTGCAGCTGCCCTGCTGAGCATGATAGGTTTTTAATATTTTAGTTGAAAATCGATTGACTTGTCTGGGTTTTTTTTTTTTTCTAAAGCAACCTTCTTTTTGGTAACTTAATGACAAAACAGCTCAGTAAGCTATTCACTTCGGCTACTGAGCTGTTGAAAAGCATGAGGATGTAATTATTTAGTGAATGACATTTTTAAGTTATGCAAACTGATTTGATTACCCAAGTTAAATGCGAATCCTATAATTGAGCTCTTGAGTTCTGGCGTGGCTTTTCAGAGCAGGCAAACTGCTGTGTGAGAAATGTACCCTAGAAGAGTAAAAGATTTGAGGCCTGCTTCTGTGCAGAAGGATTGTTCACTATTATTATCATACTGGATGCTTTATGGCTGCTTTGTTGCCTTCTCTACAACTTTCTGTCTTTAATGGTCTAGGCCATTAAAACAGAAAGCAGTGGAAAGAGTTGCCGAGGTGCAGTGGGAAGATTCTGGCTTTTAAATAGTCACATTCCAGTTCCAAAGGTTTGCCAAGTCAGTCTCTTCTTTAAAAAGATGCAAAGAGATGCAGAGCAGTGATTTCTTGAATTCTTTCAGGTGGACCATTTGTGCTCGTGTCACCCAAAAAGGTCAGATCCGCACGTGGAGCAACTCCCGCGGCGAAGGAAAGCTCTTTTCCATCGAGCTGGTTGATGAAAGTGTAAGTGTCATATGTTGAGACAAAGATAATGCATGCCAGATGCTGATGAACCCTTCATAAAGACAGAATAGAGGAAATAAAGTGCATTTTTCGGAAATGATTTTTTTTATTACAACTGAAACTTGCATCCCTGCATTCATTAAGTTGCGCATCAACGTGCCAGATTTTATCCAGAATGAAGTCTTAAATGTGCAGCATTGCTGATTATTTTTCATCAAAGTCTATAGTGTGTGACTGGATTTTTGCAGCTTCAAAATAGAGTTGTTTATGCAAACTGACAACCTAATGCTGAGGGTTGTGGTGGTTTCCTGTAGATTGAGAATGACATCTCCTCCTGGCTGAGCTACACCTTACAAAACAGGGAGTGAGAGGAGCATTAGCTCCAAGTTACAAGCTTTCAATTTTCATGAGGAAATTGGAGTACAAATTATTGTAACGCTGAGAAATTCCCTCTGTGGTTTGTTTGGGGAATGGTATCTGGTTAACCTAACTAAACTTGCAGTTTGTCAAACCTCTTATCAAATTACAGCCTTCTGTCGTGAAAACAAACAAGATTCTGCTAGATTATATTGAGTGTAAAATGTGAGGTTAATAATGTAACATGTTGTTCCAGTCATTTGTTTTCTCTGCATAGTGTCTGTGTTCTTTTTTTTTTTTCAAAAATAGTGTTTATATCTAGTGAGGGTATAATTGTTATTAATTCTTACTTATAGACATATCTGAGTGGGAGCCATCACAATATACTGTGTGCTAACTTGTGGAGCTGCAGGGTCTATTTGAATTTTATTTCATCACTGCCAGTTTTACTGGCATTTTCAGAGGTGTCTCTATGATGGATGTAGTTCTTATGCCTTTTATTCTGAAGCTGTAGATGTACTAATGAGACTTGAATATGAGGTTTGATTGTCAGGTGTAGAATATGTCATTTTAGCTCTAACTACAGATGTGAAGAGAACGTTGTTTGTTTCTCACACCCCTGGAGCTACCCTGGCAGACCCCACTGTCTCTGCAGGACTGCTACCACTTAACATTGCAAAGATTTTTTTTTTTTTTTTTTTTTTTTTTTTTTTTTAAATCTTTTTCCATGCCAAATTTCACTTCTGACCAGCTCCCCTATTTTCCTGCAGGGTGAGATTAGAGCTACTGCATTCAACGATCAAGCAGACAAGTTCTTTCCACTCATTGAATTGAACAAGGTATGGTAGCTTTGTGCCTTCTTAGACTGACAGGAGCTGGAAAAGAGGAACTTGAGCCTAGCAAGGATTTTTAAAGGTGAACACAATCTGTTTTGCCTGACTACTGATAATATCCCCTGTTTCATTGCTTTCTCCTGTAGGTATATTATTTTACCAAAGGCAATTTGAAGACTGCTAACAAGCAATATACAGCTGTTAAGAATGACTATGAGATTACATTCACTAATGAGACTTCAGTTGTGCCCTGTGATGATGCCCAGCATCTTCCATCTGTTCAGTTTGATTTTGTATCCATCTCTGACTTGGAGAACACGCCCAAAGACTCGATTGTTGGTCAGTCAAAGTAGAAAAATGGCAAATTCTAAAGCTTTGAAGTTTGATTTTTGTGTCCTGAATTCTTGGGAAGTAGTGAGCATTGGATGCTTCGAGTGTTGTGATCTCTTAATTGAAGTCATCCAGTGATGGTTGCCATTAAAAATTCCTCAGGCAATTTTCCTGTTAAGATGATTTTGCCCTGTTTTCTAACAATATATAACAATTATTCTTCAAACTTGTGCTTCAAACTAAAGACAGTAGGTGATAGTTGTTTATTGTACTGTGATCACTGTTTTCCACAAAAAAAGGCTGAAAGAAAAAATGCCCTTGCTCAGCATGGGTGCATTTCATACCTTCTGTGGTCTTGCTTTCTTTCACTATCTAATTATCTCTGTAGTGATTTTGGCATAATTCATTGCATCCAAGTCCAAGTTGCATGACTGTTTTGGCTTGCTTTATGAAGTATTGGAGGTTTGTTTTTCTGTAATTCGTTGGGCAGAGTACTCAGGAAAAATCAGAGGCTTGGGTGGGGGCGAGGGTTCTCAGGTTTGAGGCACAAGATGCCTGTGATTCAGAGACATTCAGCTGGGAATTTTAAAGGTAGATGGGTAATATTAAACGTGGTGTATTTTTAGGGACTGCACAAGGGATTGCTTTAGCTCTTACCACCTGAACATGCAGACTTGTTAAAGTTGCAATTTATAATTGCAGAGTTATGTGGAGGCACGAGCCAGTTGTTTCATTGTGTTACAGTCACTTTGAAGGCTCTTGCTTGTGCTTTAACAGCAAGTGTGTGTTACATGATCAGGACTGAAGTCCTTTGACAGAACGTGATGGGAAAAGATAGTACAATGCCTTGATCTCTCTAATGTGGTGAGGCTTGCATTCATGAATATCTTAATGACTGCGTCAACAAAATTAAAGCACTGAAGAGTTCTGTAGTGGAACATTCCTACCATAATACACTTAATTTCCATATCAGATTTCATTTCAATAGGGAGCTGGGATACAAGGTAAAATCTGACAGTGGGTTTGAATTCTTCTCTTGTGATCTTGTATTCCCCAGTTGTGACCCTTGAGTAACTCTAAATTGTAACTGTTTCTCAGATGTAATTGGAATTTGCAAGAGCTACGAAGATGTCACTAAAATTACAGTGAAAGCTAACAATAGGGAGGTTTCAAAGAGGAACGTGCATCTGATGGATACATCAGGGAAACTGGTGACAGCCACGCTGTGGGGAAATGAGGTATGTGCTCTCTTACCTGCTTTTAACAAAGCCTCCTTGGTGTAGGGCTGTTGTCACCTGAGATGGGCACAGCACCAACACAGTCCTGGCTGTTCAAGAATCGGGGGCCAAGAGAAGGTGAAAGACTGTCTGGTTGCATTCAGGTGTGATGTTCTTAACCTTTCCCTGACAAACTGCTGACATGATCTGACTAATGTGTTCTGAACAACTGCAGACATTATGTCTCAAGCCAAAATACTGAAGGTAACGGGCTCCTGGTTTAGGAAAAGGTATGAATTGCAGTTTGATTATGGAAAAGCCTGGTGGCTATGGCTGTCTCAGATAAGATGAATTTTATTTGTAGGGTGGGATACATGTTACCCCTAATGAGCAGGTTGAGAGGCTGACTCAGACTGGAAGTTTAAAGCATCAGAGCTTTGGAAGTGAAAGTTGGGACAGTTGCAGTAAACTGCTTCCATATCTTTTTAACAGGCTACTTTGTTTTCTACTGTTGTTATAGATACTTAGGGATTTATGTGCCAGTCTATAAAATGGGAGTGATCCTGCCAGCTTGACAGTGATGCTTTATGGCTAAATGATCAAGTGCACTGATACTGTAGGTACCTAAACTCCATTAACCATCTGCTGATACAAATGAAGAAAACTGAAGTTTAGTATCACAAAGCCTTAAGATTGAACTAGGTTATAATAGGAGAGACTACTGATATACAATTCCTGGCATAACTCTTCCAACAGAGATCAGGGTCTGCATTTTGCAAAATTAAATCTGTTTGCTTGCTTGTAGAGTAGAAATATCAATAAGCATTGAGGGTGGCTTGCAGCTGGCACAGTTAGGGTTAGAATCTGTATGTCCTTTACAACAGTAACTGCCATGACTGCTGGGATGTGTTTTCTGTTCTTTTTGCATCTCATGGGTACAGTGAGTACTACTGCAGCTCCTGCTCATTTGTTATCTTTGAGCACATGATCCTCCCTTGCTTGCTGAGTGGTGTGGGGTCCATAAAATCTATACCTTTCAAACCCTCTCTCATGCCATGAGGTTCTTTGTTAGTGTCAGACTACTCAGATGATGGTAGTTGAACAGCATTAGAGCAGCTTTATGACATAAAAAACAGAAGATGGTAAGTTGAGTGAAAATGTTTGGTCAGCATAGCTGCACTTCTGTGTAAGTGGTAGTTAAGATGGACATGATTGGCTCAGTGAAGCTGGGTGAGTTGTTTCATCTCCTGAGGAGTCTGATATGAACAGTTAATTTTCTTCCCATTCCCATAACACATCTCCCTTCCTAAAATCCTGGTGTAAAGCTGCTGACAGAGGGAACCAGTCCTTTCTAACAACCCGTGGTGTGACTTAAGGATTCTCTGGTTCCCCAGGAAACAGGGTGTTAGGATTGCACAGAAAATTGTCACCTACCTTTGCTTAAACCCCTAATGACACCGTTCAAAACCTTACCTTTTAGATCCAGAGGGGCAGTTTGATTCAGGTTTGGTCTCTTGTCATGACCTGTGAATTGTGACCACAAGTTCAGTGCCTTTCCTGTAACGTGCTGCTGCTGCTGCTCTCTGGTTTTTCACACATGCAGGCTGAACAGTTTGATGGTTCCAGACAACCTGTGATTGCCATCAAAGGAGCCCGTGTCTCTGACTTTGGTGGCAGAAGCCTGTCTGTCCTGTCCTCCAGCACAGTTGTCATCAACCCTGATAGCCCAGAGGCTTTCAAGCTCCGAGGATGGTAGGAGTGTGTTTATGTTGCTTTGTTTGCACCTCCTGCAGAGTATTTGTTTTATTTTGTTTCTCTGTACTTGAGCAGTGTGTGTAGCACTGAGGGAAGGTGCAGAGGGTATGGCTTCCAGGGCTGTAGAAACTTCTCTGGCTTGCAAGCCCTTGAGCCTGGAAGGCTGTCCTTCTTAAGTTGTTCAATTCAAAAAACTTTTAATTCCATGACAGACCTTGAAAAATTGAAATCGGGGCAGTGCATGCTGACCCAAAGCCTTGGAAGGCAGCATGAAATCAGGCTTGACCAGCTCTACTTTCTGAGGCTTGATCTGAGAGAATGGTATTTTTTCCCAGAGGCTTTTCCATTGTGTGGAATCTGATACACACTCAGTTAGTATGGAGGGACTGTTTGACATCTCTCAGTGTCTCGTTCTTGCCAGATATTTTTCAGATAGCAAAATAACTCTTTTATTGTCAGGAAAACAAAGCAATTTCATTGTGGCTTCTCCTGTAAGTAGTTGTTAAATTGTCTGTTGTAAGTATAAATGTGGTGAGATGTGGTGTATGTGTGTGTGTGTGTGAAGAGGGTTAAGTGCCCACAGCATCAGACTTGTGAATACTGAGTTTTCAGACTCCAGTTACATCACCCAAATGTGGATGAAATAAATGGCATCCTCCATTTGTCATTGAGCTGTGGCTCTCCCATACTTCAGAGGCTTGTTGGAGATAAAATTGATTGTGGGTCTGAGCTATTACTGTCACGCTTTAATTAAGCTCAGTCTTTGAGCCTCGTTGGTGTGTTTGTGAAATCACAAAGCCCATCACAACAGGAATGCAGTGCAACCTTTTGCTGAAGAGCTGTGCTTTCTTATTTTAACAGAGGAAGCATAATCTTTTCAATGCTATTTGCTTTTTCTTTCGAAGCTGCTGCGAAGATAATGGTACCATGTAATTTAATTTTAATTATGGAAATATCTTGATGCCCTTAAATCTTGTTATCTGCCTGCCTCTAAGAAGTGTGCAGTGCGTGGTTTGACCACTAGCTGGCAAACAAATTGCAGTTATATAGAACAAAGCTGTCCTCCTTTTGTGGGTTTATAAAATACTGTGCTAATTAAGTCAGACTATTAACTTATTCTGAAATGCTATTTTTGTTTGCAATATACACATATTACTGTAATTGTTTCCTTTGCAATCATTGATAAAAAATCCCTCATGTATCGAACACATGAAAATAAACATAAGCTTTTGATAAGTCTGTATGGTCTGCTCTCCAAAAATAGAAGTGCATCTCTGTGGTTGCAGGTTTGACTCCGAGGGGCAGCTTCTGGAATGTGCCTCCATCTCTGATGTGAGGGGTGGGCCAGCAGCTGGAGCAAATACCAATTGGAAAACTTTGTTTGAAGCCAAATCTGAGAACTTGGGACAAGGAGATAAGGTGAGGCATGGCCACTTAGTACAAGCTTTGTGTATTGGGGAGAAAATAAAAAGCAAGGCTTTGTGCAGGTATTCTTCTTATTGAAGTAGTCCAAGTGTTGAGCAGTAGGTGTTTACTGTCTTGGAATTTATTCTATTAATTAATATTATTGTTTTTCAAATAAATCCAAGCTTGTTGCTGATGTTGTAACGTGATACTTTGTTTGCAAGAGAATTCTAAGCCTCGTGTAAATGAAGGGAGGATGGTTTTACCCCAAAGATGTTCCAATAAGCAGCACAGAGTGTTCTAGGAGAAACAGGTGCATTAGGAGGAAGTGGTTTTCAAGGGTGCACACTTGGTCAATAGAAAAGCTGGTAATAAACCCCAGGTCTTTGGCTTTTCATTCCAGAAACCTCTCTAGGCTTATACTGCTTTTTTTTTTTTTTTTTTTTTTTTTTTTTTTGTCTCAGACTTAAGTGCTAAGCTGTTTGGGATATACAAGAGCTTCTATCCATGGAAAAAAACCTTTAAAATCATAGAATGGTTTGGGTGGGAAGGGACCTTGAAGATCACCTCTTTCCAAACCCCTTATCATGGGCAGGGATGCCACCCCTTAGATAAGGTTGCTCAGGGTCCCATCCAGCCTGGCCCTGAACACTTTCACTTTACCTGTAATTCAGCTATTTTCTGTGACAATTTTTGCCCATGCTTCTTAAGCAACCTCTATTTTTCTGCTGAAAGACTTGACCGTGGTCTTAAACCATTATGGTGATTATTTTAGTGTGGTGAGTGGGTATTTTGTTCTGTAGGCTATAGTTTAATCAAATGCTTATCTGTAACACTACACAATAGGCTTTCTGGTTTTTGTATTGGTTCCCAAAAGAAGCGTAGGAAAGTGCAGAATCTTAATCCTGTGAAAAAGTGCAGGTTTGAACAGACACAATGGAGAATCAAATATGCTTTATCTAAAGAAGACCTAGCAACTGGAGTTTCCTGCAATGGAAACACAAAATAAGCTTGCTGTAGGGGCTTTATTAACATAATGGAAGCCTAAAAATTATTGCAACAGAGGGGTTGATTTACAGTTTCCCAGTAATCCATAGCTGTTAAGCTTTCTAATCCTAAATATCCAAGTATGGGTGCCTTGCTTTTGTAGTGAATTGAGAATGGGGAAAACATTGAGTATTTTGAGGCTAATGTTGCACGCTCACTCTCCCAGGCAGATTATTTTAGCTGTGTGGGCACAATTGTACATCTGCGCAAAGAGAACTGCATGTACCAGGCATGTCCCTCTCAGGATTGCAACAAGAAAGTGATAGACCAGCAAAACGGACTTTACCGCTGCGAGAAGTGTGACCGCGAGTTCCCCAACTTCAAGTACCGCCTGATGCTCCTGGTGAGTACCCGGATCAGGTTTCAGGGCGTTTCCTGCCACGTTCCCAGCACAATCCAAACAGAAAATCTTCTGAGGGAAGGGCGACTCGGTGCTGTTTGTCTGTCTGTGAGTTACAGGGTATTTAGCTGGTTTGTGTGCTGTACCTGGGTGAGGGGTGTTTCATTGAGCTGATTAGCAGTTTGTTTTCCTAGTGCTCCAATTAAAAGCTCTTCTCTTTGCCAAAAAGTTGCTGCTAACTCAGTTGATTCTGGTTTCCAAGTGTACTATGCAGTGCAGAATACAGATGGCCTCCGCCTCTTCAGTAGTGAAGATAAACTGAAGTAAAATGGCATTTCTGGAGAGCAGTAATTGCACTTTTACAGCTGCTACCTATATTTAGTACAGATTTTTTTTTTGGTAGGTATTGTTCTGCCTCGTGCTTTAATGGAGCCTGCTTCAGAAAGTTGTCTGGGGATTATTATTGTGATGCCCACTTACACCATAGGCATTGAACCTTCTCCTGTTTTACATTATAAATTAGAGTTGTATCTGCTTCTTAGAAATGCTCTGCCAGGTGGGTATGCAGAGAGAAGAAAACTATCCCTGCAGCCTCCCTAAAACACAAACTGCTTCTGAATAATTTTTATCAGATAACTTCTAGGAACACATGAACTGCTTTACATAGCAGAGTCATTCTTGCAGAATATAAAGGAGATGCTGAGGGTACACTCAAGGCCTTCAGAGCAGTGTCTCCCATTTCCTCATTCCTGATTGTCAAAGCAGCCAGGAAATGCATGTGTGGCTGGAAATTGATCTTTTAACTGTGCAGTCCTTGAATGTTTTGATAGTTTCCTTGTAACATAACACACGTGAATTCGTGCTCAAGTACTCAGGTATGTGCAAAGTAAATTCAGTTTGCAGAGTTGCTGCTGTCCCCCTTGGTGGTTGTTCTGGGGTACCTGTTCCTGCTCATGGCTCATCAGTGGCAGCAGGACACAGCTGAGCATCCATCAGTGTTGTCCTGCTATGATCTTGTTGGCCTTTCCCTGTGGTTCAATCTACTGCCAATATTAACTTGTGTTAAGTTATGGACATTCTGTGGAGCTTAAAAAAGGTAGGAAGTCACTGCTTTCCACCCTCAGTGATTGAAAGGACATACAGGTCAGGCTCTGAGAGTTACTGGAAATTTAAAACTCTCTATAGCTCTGAGATATTTTTTTCTTTTGTGTTGTCTTCTGTCTTTCTGAAGGAAAAGGCAGCTGGATGAAATAACCTTTTTGGTTTTGTTGTTGTGTTCTAGGTGACCATTGCAGACTGTCTGGAATATCAGTGGGTGACTTGTTTTCAAGACTCAGCAGAATTCATTCTTGGGCAAAATGCTGCTTTCCTGGGAGAACTGAAGGAAAAGGTCAGTCAATTAGCTTATTGTAGTTTTACTGTTTGCCTTGAGGTTGAACTGTGTTTCACTCACCTTGTATTGGGCTGCCCTCAGATTTCTTGGGTTATTTTTTTTTTGATCCTTCTGGTAAGGAAATATTCTCGTAATGTTTCAAAGGCAGCTCTGGCAAAGGTGTAAGGTTTGTGTGGAGCACCAGTGCTGATCCACCAGAGAGCATGGTCTGATATTTGTGTGTGAATGTACAGCAAATGTGGCAAAGGCATTGGGGCATGTTCACGTACTTGCTGTGGGAATTAACAACATTTAAAATACACAAAATAATGCCATATGAAACAAAGGGATGTTCTGTTTCATTTGTCAAGGATTTGGTCTGCCCTTTTTCTGGGTGATAGGCCAGCTCAGCTCAGCCCAAGGTTGTCCTCCAGATGTTGGCCTTCAGTATCTTTTACAAGTTCACAAATCATTGCTTCTCCCTAGCCCGAAGTTCTTGGCAGGGACTTGTTTACTCTCCTCGGGATTATTTTCCACAGGCCATCTGCCTGAAGAACAGAGATTTGCCTGCTTTCCCCCATAGTTTGCTCCCACAGTCAGTCTGTCTACCCCTGAGCTCTTTTGGCTGCTGAAAGCTGGAGATCAGCCTGTCCTCATCACCTGGACCTGGAGAGGCAGCTGATCACTCCAGGGTTGTGCCACAGCCTTTGAGGGACTGACAGCTTTAACACGTGTTGGCTCCAGCACAAAAGACAGCCTGTTTTATCATCCTACCTAGACTGGAAGAATCTGCAAAAAAACCCCTAGTTTAGCAACGAATGCTGACAACATTATCCCTAATGTGTTCCAAAAATTTGTTTACAAAATCAAAAAGTTCTAGAACGCTTTGTATGTATCTTTGTTAAGTAGGCAGGAAGCTTTTTGAACTGATGTGTGTGAGCCCGCTTTTGAAGGCTCTTTTTTCTCCCTCCAAATATCATCAGAATTTTGTGGGTCTCATGCAAACCACAATTTGTAAAACGGGTCATTGGCAGAGATGCTGAAGTGATCTTTCTGTGGCAGATAAGAACAATTTTTAAGGTTGTAAGTCATTAGACACTAACAGGCAGTATTATCTTCCCTTTGTCACTCCGTGCTTTTCTGGTGCATTTGTCTTTCTTCCAACCAAAATAATCCTTTCCTGATTTTTTTTTTTTTTTTTAACTTGTGTACTGTATAAAAACTGCGTGGCTTTGTTTTGTTTTTAAATGATTATGTGGAATGCATGATAAGTTCTTGAATTGCATATGAGCCTTGCTGTGCTCCCAGGCTAAGGCTGGTTGATTCCAGGACTCCACAGATATCCCAGTTGTTGGTTAACCCATTGCTTGGCTGTGGGAGGAAAATGAAGCAGGAGGGATTGTTGAGGCTGTTGTATTGAGACACTGTTGTAGAACTCTGTTTCTGCAAAGCAGGGCTATTTTTCCTGTAATATGGAATGATTTTTGGAAATTTTCTGCACTCTGGCTGTCAGAGGTGAAGGGTACAAAGGTTGTGGTTCTGGGATGCTGAGTTTTTGTGGTATTACAAAGGCTGGACACCTCTGTTCTGCAGGAAGATGTCTAGCTGGGGGGATTCTAATTAGATGTGCTTGCACTTTTGCATTTCCATTTTCAGGCATTCATAACTTGTCAATATTTTCTTACTTTAGCCATGCTTAATCTTTGCTAGAGTTTAAACAAAATTTCTTAGTCGCTTTTAATGCTGAAGAGAACTGGGTGGGGAAGGAGAGACAGCAGGTCCTATGTACCAGTACAAACATGTAATGTCTTTTGAAGAGCTGCCTAATGGAAATGGCTGAGGATAGAAAATGGAACATAATATGGAGTGAGCCCTTGAGCGGGAATGCTTTGTGTTCCAGGAGAAATTGGTTTTGATTTGACACTTTTATGAGCCTTTAAAAATGGTACTCGATGCATTTGCAGTAAGCTTTTCTTAGTGGTTTTTCTCTGATAGAGCTGATGCAGTGTCTTGTGAAGTTGGTGGGAGTCTTTTCACTGCTCACAGTATGGATGGAGTTCATGTACAGCCCGTGACCACGCTAAGCAGAGATACATGTGCAAGGTTTTTCATCTGCCTCTTGCCTGTGCTTGTTAGATACCAAAGGAGGTAATGTGGGGTAGCAGTGACTGCTATGCTGAGGGCATTTTCAACTCACTAATGGTTAGCACAGTTTGTGACAGAGCTGCAGAGAGGAGCTAAAGGCTTTATTAAGCGAGTTTTCTTATCCTCTAATCCATAAGATGGCCAAAGGAAGGGGTTTTAATATTCAGGAGGGATATACCTAAATTCTGTAATCTGTGAACCTAGCTGCTCCTGTTCACCTCCATTTGTTGTGCTTTTCTAAACCCTAGGAGAATGACTGTGTAGTGTAAAATAGTGCTGCACACAGTGAAAAACAGCAGATGTAACACTTGGAATGTGAGTGGAACTGGGGTGGATTCAATTCCAGATCAGATGCTCTGTCTGCTGCTGGAGTGACTGATCAAGTCAAGTGCATCTGGTAGATAAATGCATTAATAATTACTTGTCAGTATCATCAGGGAGATGCAGGGTTTTTTTTTGAATGTCAGCAAAGGTTTTTACAACTCATATTTTTATAAAAATAAACTTTTTTTTTTCACAGTCTCCACGACTTGCCTGCTCCTTTTCTAATGTTTTGACAAATTGTCTGTTATAAATGATGATGATGATGTTTAGTGTTCATATGGTAATTAGAAGCAGCTTATGTTATAAATATGACACAGTCTTCTCATGGATATTAATGCACGTTCAAAACATGGATCTGCTTTTTTTATAAAACATTCTCTTAAAAGGCCTGTGTCAGGATGGGAAGGATACATGCAGCTTTGATGGATAAGCAGAAAACCAGAATGCCTAATAAGGCAATTAATGAGGAAATAGTTAACTCTGTCAGTGTTTGTGATCACAGCACACCATCAGAATTAGCCAGTTTGGCAGCTCCTGAAGATGTGTAGTATTTTTGTTCCTTATGTGTAGTACTTTTGTTCCTTTATTCCTATGAATCTGGTTGCAGATTCATTGCAATTGTATGTTCCTTTGTTTAAGCAGCTAAAAAGTTGTCATCTTTTTATTTGACAAACTTCTGAGTTACGGATTTGGCATCTAAAATGTGGTGATGGAAGACTCGGCTCTGCCTGTGCCGGCCAGGTAGTTCCAGTGTTTTGCCAACCTCCCCAAAAGCTGAGCTGTTGTCAAAGTTCTTGGCACTACTGGGAGCCTGGAGTGTCTGCAGCTGATCCCTGTCTTTGTCCTTCCCTCAGAACGAGCAGGCTTTTGAAGAAGTGTTCCAAAATGCAAACTTCAACACCTACGAGTTCAGGATCCGAGTGAAACTGGAGACTTACAATGTAAGTGTTGCCCAAAAGGCAAATAATGTAACTTGTGGCTTTTGTAGTTCAACTTGTCTCCATAGGAGGTGACTTCCTCCTCTTATGTTTGTGGGGAGAGGTTTCTCTTGCTCACAGAGAACAGAAGATTCCAAAGATCACACAAATACTGTCAGTCTTGAGCACTGAAGGAGGGGGATCCTTGCTGCTCCCTCTCAGGCTCATCAAGAGTGGCTGGTTTCACATGAAAACAACATAGCAGCTCTGGGAGTTGTGTTGGCACTCCCAGCTAACCCAGCTACCGTGAGCAGTAAGTTACTGGGGCAGAAGGATGTTGGAACCAAATGCCTGGAGTGCTTCATGTTCTTTTACATACTAACATTTCTCTTTCGCAGGACGAATCTCGTATTAAGGCCACGGCACTGGACGTCAAACCCGTGAACTACAGAGAATACAGCAAGAGGTTGATTGCCAGCATCAGGAAAAATGCTCAGCTGGGGTGAGGAGGCCAGTGCTGGCTGCTTGAGCCTAGAACTCACAGGGAAACATCAATAGATGATGTTACACTGACATTTTCCCCGCCCCGTGTGCGACAATTCCGCGTTAGTTACGCCGTGCGTGGCAGCCCAGCGTAGAGGGCTGAGTGATTTGATGCATTTCTCTGGAGCTGTGGCCATCAGAGTGCTCCCTTACCTCCCAGGGCACGACTTTGTAGCCTGTTGTGGTCTGTTAAACTCTGACAGTGCTGAAGAGGAATCTCTAGACAGATTGCCAAGGTCTTTAGACAAACCACTCAGAATGTCTGAAGTAACTTTGCTCTCTTCCTATATGTAAAGCTGAATTATGTAACCATTTTGTCTTCTTTGCAAGGAAGTAGTGACAACCTTGACATTTTGACTTGTTCAGCAGAGGGCAGGAGGAACAGTGTCATAGAGCTTTCAGATCTGGACAAAAGAGAACAGGTCTATTAGTACAAGTTAGTTCCCTTCCATAGAATTCAAAGGCTTTCACTTTCCACAGGTGCCATGCAGTTGTTAATGCTTGGAATGGCAATATGGTAGAATTATTAATCAAAGACATATCTCTTATATCTGAAGAATATCCTTCCTTCAGGGTTTAATAGACTGAGTCAGATGGGTCTGATATTAATCAAAATTGTCTCTTCTGAGGAAGGCAGATAAGCATTGACTCTCCATCCCCCAGGGAAATCCAGGCAACTACAAAGCATTGCTTTAGTTTTCTCTTCAATTAATACTATGGATTTCTGACTGATTTTTTTTGGCTCACAGTTCCTGCCTATACATGTTTTGTATGTTTGTATGTTGAGTTTCTTTGGATTTATTTGTAATGATGTTAATCAGAAATAGGTCTTTAAATGGGGGGAGCTTTGTTTGAATAAACACTGTTTAATTCCTGTGTAGTGAATTTTGCTTTCTTTGAACACCAAAGACTTCTCATTACTGGAAAGCAATTAATTAGCTTTCATAATAAGCATTCACTTGGGGGAGATGTTACCTTATTACAAACTCTAAGGTTAGACTGAAGAATGGAGACTTCTTTTCCTGATGTTAACAGCATGGAAATGCAGTGATATTTTCACCATTTCTGTGCCTGAGAATGCTGATGAGCTGGCACTTCTGGGATTTTTATTGACGTTTACACAGCAGTCTAAAACTAACCAGGCTTTGAGATTTGTTCAGACATAGAGCTAGTACAGAAAACAGTAATTATGCTACTGGGCTTTTCAGTCAGCAGAGCATGCTAGCTCTGTGTGCTCCTAATCACATTAATTATGTGTTCCCTGGCTGCAGCTCACAGCTTGGCATTTACTGCACAGCTCCAAGCATCCAGGCAATGCTGCAGTGGGGCTCTGGTAGCAGAAGTGAGATTTATTTATTTATTTTGCTCCGTAGAGCACAGTTGCTTCGTGTATTCAGTTGGTGCCCTTTATTCCCTGTGATTTCCTGTTTGTCATCTCAAGTCTTGGTGTTTAAGTACTGTAAATGTCATTTCCATTGATGGACATGAAGCACATTATTCTGGGCCCATTAATTGCAAACACAACCTCTTCTCTTTTGGATTCTGAGGATCATGACTGGGTTCTTCTGCTGATGTCTTGCATTTTTTTTTTATTGAAGTATTTGTTCCTTCTGACCTTGCTTGTAAAGCATTGACTAGAAAATTACAGTCTTCAGCACAGTTCTGGATTGACAAATGGTAGGTTAGTGGTGATAATCCATCTTTCCACTCTGCTAACCAGTCTTTTGGTACTGCTCCCTTCCCATCCCTCCTACCTAATTTTAGGAAACTGGGAACAAGTGGTAGTGCACAATGTTCCTTGAGGCTCATTTCCAGTTCCTGGGCCCATCCATGTGCACCAGGAAGTTTTTATGGGTGTTGTTTTTGGCAGGTGTTTGCTGCTCTAGGTGTTGCACACCTGCCTCTGCTGGGGCAGCTCCTTCTCCCAAGGGGAATTGCTGCACATCCATATTTCTGGGTTTGCTGTGCCATCAGCCAGAGCACTAGAGATGCAGGGTATCAATACTCAAGAGCATTAAGGTATCTTACAGGATCAGCTGAATGACCTTGAGAACTGGAACAGAAAATCAACTTAAAACAGTTTGTGTGAAAAGCCATTTATTTGAGGACTAATAAAAAACAACCCTCTGCTCTAAAGTGGATGCTCATTAGTGACTGAAGAGTTGGAGGGTTTTAATCATGCTTTAATCAGCTAGTATATGATAAAAACATCAAGCTATGTGAGGCAAGGTATTTCTAGTGTAGCTATACAAGTGCCACAGCATTATATAAGCCTCTGCTGTGAGATCTCATCTCGAATGCTATGTACAGCTCTGGCCTGCAATGTGGAGAGGCAAAAAAGAAACTCAGCTGGGGCGAGTACAGAGGAGGACTACACTGCTGAGTAGGAGAATGAGGATCTTTTTTAGGAGGGGCCTAGAAGAGCTAATATAGCAGAATGAATCCTGAGAGGGGCATATGATTTCCCACTTATATAAAAGATAGATGCCTCTATCTATCTTGCCTTCCTTCCCCTGATCATAGGCTAGAACTGCTGAAGGCAGCTGGTTAATAAATTGTTTGTTAATCCCAGGAAAGTGGGGTTTCCAGCTGAGGAGTGAGGGCAAGGAAGCTGTGGAGGTGTCTCCATTCTCCTCCCACCTCACTGCCAGCTGACCATAGCCATCCAAACCCTGCAGCCACTGGCACGAGCCACAGAAAACTTCACAAAGGCTTTGGGCTCTTCTGACTCTGCTAATTAAGTGGACTCACAATGCTAATTTGGATTATTGGCAAACTAGCCTGGGCCTTCCTTCCCCTCATCATAAATCTCCCCTGCTACCATCCAGGTTATTCTGGATGGCTTCAGCCATTACCTGAATATGTATTTGCTCAATTGAAAGGGTTCTGGAATTGTTCGTACCAAAATCTCTGTAAGATGAGGATTCCTGTGGCTGCTCGTGTTTTGCTTTAAATTAAATGTACACAGCGGAGGTGAAATTGGGAGGCTGCTGGTTTGGAAACAGGCAGGTGCCAAGACAATTACACAAGAACATCAAGTTCTGCATGGCCAGGGAAGATCTGGAGCGTGCTCTGCTGGGCCCTGTTCAGGTAGTTTGCTGTTTGTCTTAATTCCCAGTGGTGGGATTGAACTGTGTTTTCACTGGGCGTGAATTTTAAATGAGTTGTTAGTGACCCTTTACGAGTCCCTGGAGGGCAGATTCTGTTAGAGCCAGACCGAGTTTTTAAGATGCACCAGGTGGTTTGTTGCTTTTTTGGTTGTTTTTTTTTTTTTTTTTTTGTCCCCGAAGAAAAGCTTGGAGGAGTAATACATTCTCAGAGCTGTAGTAAGGAATAAATGGTGGTCTTAGATGGATCAGGAGTGACTGGCTGCTTTGTGCTGTGTGTGCTCTGCCTGGCAGCTGGGATGAGTGTGTGTGTGTGGGCTCTGTGTTCCAGCACCACGGGATTGTCCTTTTAGTGCAACGGGTGTGCGAGAGGAAGCTGCTGAGTCTGGTGTTTTGATTCCCAATTCCCGCTGATATTTGCATTTGCTGCCCAAGATGCAGCGTAACATCTCGAGGAGGGAAGAGTAACTTTCCTTCTGGGTCCCTTTTTTGTCACCTTTCCTTTGGCCTCTTTGTTTTCTAGCCCTTGAACAAGTGGCCACTTTGGAGAAGAGTGGCCACCCCACAGGGCTTCTCCCTCAGCCCTCAGCTGTGGGGCTGCTGGGGAGACTCAGATGGGAAAGAAAGGGAAATTCACATCACTTTGATATAAAAGGCTTAGGAAAAACGTGAAATGGAGTGGGCTGCCTCCTTCCAAAGCCTGTGTTCATGCAAAGGAGTGGTCTGCAGCATATTAGGCATTATAAATACTGGAGTAGTGCAGTAAATATCAGTAATCTTATTACAGGGAGTGGAAATTCTCTTTAATATATTATCTGTGAGGATGCAAGAGGCCCACAGACCTTCTCGCAGTTTTTAAAGTCTGTTTTTCATGTTTACATTTTTGCATTTCAATCATATGCATATTTAAAAAAAAAAAGTAGTTTGGATTGCCAGATGGATTTTTCATGAGGCCTGTTATGCATTTTTCTGTGTATTTTATTTGGATATTTAGGTGTCTGTGTTTGGGGGGTAGGGCGTTGTTTGTTTTTAGTTTTTTTCCTGTTTATATTGCATTGATTTGTTGTTAAATTCAGCCTCTGTGCCATGCCAAAAGCGTGCCTTTGGGAGTGTTCCTCGGCTGTTTGTTGTGCTTTTCTTTTTTCCCCATCCTTGTAAGTTATTTAAAATAAACTGGACACTTGCAAAGGCCTTTTTTTTTTTTTTAATTTGTCTCAAACATTTTGCTATTTAAAGGGAGATTTTAAACAAGAACAACAACAGCAACAAAATTAAAAATCAACAAAGCCAACAAAAAAATCACCCTCCCAAGCTCCTTTTGTGTTGCCTGATGAAATTTTCTTTAAGGTCCCACGTGAGGATGTTACCTCTCATAGGGATGTAATTCCCAGGGATAGCCCAGGTGAGGATAAAGGCACTTGGGAAGCTGCACTGCAGAGGATGCACCAGGAATGGGCTCTTTGCTCTGAGAGTTTATCCTCAGGAAAGTTGGCAGAGCAGAGCTAGTTGCTGGTTTATCTGATGGAGAAATGAAAGATGTGAGCATTTGTCATGTCCACTCTGACATCACCGCTGAGCAATTAAGAGGAAGAAATCTAATTTTTTTTGCCATCAGTTTAGCTCTCGGAATTCCCTCATGGCTTATTGTACAAAAGGCTGAAAAATAAGAGTAATAATCCGATTTTTGTCTGTTTCTAGTGTTTTATGTTTTCCATTAAAGCCTTGCTGCTATGCTGCACTGACTTCTTGAACTGCAGGATCAAAAAATACTCCTGCCTTTGTTTTTGGTGAAGACCGACTCTGAAAAGGATAAATATTATTGATTGAGGTATTTAATACACTAATGAAACCCACAATTATTGACTGGGTAATTAATATACTGTCTAAAAGTAAAGTTTGACAGCGCATATAGAAAAGCGATATTGACTTGGGCTTCTTTGGCAAGGAGCCTCGCAGGTTTTTATTTATAGACACTGAAACACGTTCTTCAAGTAATGATTCAATCCCACTTTGTGCTTGCCACAAGCTAGAAGGCTGCCCTTCTTCTTGCTGACTGTAAGGCTTTCACATTAGCTGTGGGGAAGGAGAATTTTCAGCTTTCAGCTTCGCTGTCTCCTGCATTAGGTTTTGGGGCTGGAGCTGTGCACGGTGATGTTTTTTGCAGACTTTTCCAAGGAGATTTCTGGTTTTTGTAAGCGAGTTTGGGGGCTTTTTTTTTTTTTTTTTTAACTTGCTTTTGGGTTTGTTAACCTTGGTGAGTGGTGAAAGCCTGAGGGAACCAAGGGACAGCTTGGTGGAGCTGGGAGGGTTCCACTGGACAGAGGGTTTCCTCAGCATAGCTGCATTTTTGTTCTCCAGGCATCTTGTGGGGCAAATGCTCTGCTTTAGGCTCAAGGTGATACAGGGTTTTGCTCTCAGCTTAAGTGGCCTTTCTTAAGCCTAGCAGCAAGATTAATTTTCCCCCTGAACTGACAGGTATCTGCAGCCTGAGGTGTGTTCTTGCCTGATTCCAGGGTTTGGTGATGCTCACACATCTCCTTTAGCCTTGCTCCTCTTCCCCTTGCAGCCCAGCCTTGTGTTCTTTGCTGCTGCTCAAGTTGCCAGAGACTGCATTTAGATTGCCAGGAAGCTGAAGCTGCATTTATAAATGGCTTTAAGTTGTTCGTATGCCCCTGTGAAATGTTAAACTTCTTAGCACCAGGTGAAGTTATTTACATCCAACTCAGAAGCTGATAATGAAGGTTTTTTTAGATTTCAAGTGATTTAAAAAAAAACTTCCAAATCCCAAGTGTATCAGCTATGTGGTAATTGGAGCTTGTGCTGTCATTAAAAATGACAGCTTTCTCCAAAAACATTCTTAGTGCTTGTAAAATGCAGCTAACATAACCTATATTTAACTTGTATTAGCTAGAATTTCCTTTCTCTGCTTGCTTACTTCCAGAGCTTTGGTGTGAATACCAAGGTCCTGTTCTATTCCTCAACCACGAATTATTTTACCTGCTTGGAAGAATAGAAAGCTTTTAACCAGGCTTGGAGAGAAGGTATCTCTGTGGTTTTCCCCATAGAAGTTTTTTGGGTTTTTTCCCAGCCAGCAAGTAGAAGCCATTCTTTGGGCAGAAAGAAACCTTAAGCACTAATGTGTGTGGCAAGAAAGCCCAAATTGCTGAAGGCTGGGACAAAGCTCCTGTTCCTTAACCTCCTGAACAGCTTTTTTTTTTTTTTTTTTTTTCCTCTTGTTTTTTGTCCCTCTGCGGTCAGTCAAAAACATTTGCATGTCGAATCGTTAAGGCTCTGTCCCATAATTGAGATGCTGGGTGGCAATCTGCTCCCCTCCTCCGCCTGGAAGTGTTCCACACAGAGCCCTCTAATTAAACAGAAAATGGTTTGTCATGTGTAACTGCCTCTTCTGAATGTAACAAACTCATTTCAAGAGATGCCAACACCATCTTTATAGCTGTTTTAATAATCTTCTCTTGAATCAGAGAGGGCTCTAACCTCGTATTTCACTTCACCAGCTGTTTATTTTGCTGTTTGGTCGTTGGGTTTTTTTTGGGGGTTGTTTTTTTTTTTTCCCCCTTGCACTGAGAATGTGTAGACTTTTTTTTTTTTTCCCCTTTTTTTTTTTTTTTTCCTGTGTGTGTGCGTGGAAATCCTCATTAAGAGTAACTGAGTTGAAGTCTGTGAAATAGTCAGTTAGGGCTGAGGCTTTTTAGCTTTACTATTTACAGTGGGAGCACGTGCGGGCTTTCGGCTCCGAGCCCTGCCAATCACCCCCGCCCGCCACGCTGGGAGGGAGCCCAAAAAACTCTGCTGCCCGCCCCGTTTGCTGGGGAACGGAGGTGTTCAGGCAGTTTCCAGAGCTAACATCTATTTTGCAGACAGATGTGCATGCCACAGCCACCCTCCACACACGCCTGTAATAGAAACCATTAGCTCCCCGCTCCCCCAGCGCGGGGGAGAGCTGCAGTGTGTTCTTAATGCATGAAGTGTGGTCTGGGTAGGACACAAATAGTGTAGCAGATTACCAGGTGAAATTGGCTTTCACCTCTCCCCCATCCTTCTCAGACACTTGCCTGCCAAACTTCAGCTTTTAAGTCGGTGCTCAAAGAAATTCTCCCTGTGTAAAAGGCCTCTTGCTGCCTTTTAAATTGGCTAATGTTTGGCAGAAAATCCGAATAGCGGGTACAGTTATTTAGTGCCTTCATTACTTACTGCCTGGAGACTTTCTCTGATATTAGTGGCTCCTGTTTATTCAGAGTGTGTTTGTGTCTGCCTCTCTCTCTCCTGACAGCCTTTTAGGTAAGGGAGGACCTGGAGAAGATCAGGGTGCCATGGCACAGCTTTGTGTCCTGGGACAGCACTTTCTCCTTGGACAGCTCCCATCTCCTGTGCTGGGAACCCAGACCCTGCCTTGTTGTAGCAGCTTCCTGCATGGCAGCACTGCTTAGATGAGGAGCAGTGTTCTCCCAACAAGCCACGTTGTTAACATCCAGCTGGGATGTGAAAATCACTTCTAGGTTTATGTCTCTAAATATTGCGAGTATGATGCCACCATCTTCAAAAAGGGAAGGAACAGCAAGCTGACTCCTGTCAGTTTGTTAGAGCATATTTATAACTCAAATGCTAATTCCTGCTCTTGACTCATAATAGCTTCTGAATTCTGAATCTTTAAATTCCGGATCTCATGTTTTGAGGTTAATCCATTCAGATAGATTGGGAAGCAGAATTTATAATTTGGAGAAGTAATGTCAGTCCTTCTTTGCTTCAGTCAGTCGTTCTGTGTTGGCTGTAAGTCCCACCAGCAAGCCACTATTTGACCCTTCCTTACAGACTAGTCAAACCCAACACGTTCATTTTACCTGACTTGATCCTGCTGTTCCCTTCCTACTCACACCTTGGCCCATAAGCTTAAGAGTCACAGGAGCTGGCTGTCAGCACACTTGCCTGATTCTGATTTAACTCATTCAGCTTATTGTGAGCCTTAACCTATTTTCCATGCTGTCTCCAAGTGTACAGCTTCTGCAAAGAGATTAATAATTCAAAAAAAAATATATCTTTAGTCTTCAAACCTCTCCCAGGCAGCAGTGCAGACTTAGAGGGTTTGAAGAAAGGAGTGGCATTAATATCCCACCTATCAGTGGACATGGTCTTTAGCATCAGCCCTTAAGCCAGCCTTTGCAGTCAGGGCCTGTGTCACCACAGCTCCTGGCTGATGCTAAAGCTCCAGGAGCTGCCTTCACCTTGTAGAAGCTTTGCTTGACTTGCTCTCATTATACTCCGGCGTGGTACCGGATTTTGGGGAGAGCGTGCTCATTGCCAAGTGAAATTGAAGGAAAATACTAACTGTATTTTGATTTAGAATTATAATTACTGTGCTTGGAAACAAATGCAAAAAGACAAAGCACTTTGAAGGTGAATTTCTTTTTGGAATTAAAACTTAGTGTCCGATGGGAAGGCTTTTTCCCCCCCCCTCAGTTAACAAAGCTGGTGAAAGATCACAGCATTGTAATGGTCCTGTTAGTGTCATTTCCTCTGATTAATGGGATGTCAGCTGGTGTTAATGACTGGTCCAGACCTCAAGCAGCAACCTATTCCCATGCTTTGCCTCCTCTTCCTTGAGCATTTTGAGGACATTGGGTATCTCAGAGCAGGAGATGAGCCACGTCCCCTCTCCCAGCTCAGGCTTCTCGTTGAATTTACCAAACCTGAGGTGGATGATTTAGCGTTCCCCCTCAAGGGATGCTCCTGAAAATAAACTTTAGACTCAGCTTATACACCTTAGTTTATTGTGGTGGGTGCTAAGTGCTTACAGGGGGGGTATCCATCCCAATTGAAGCCTGCAGAACACAGTGTGCCAGCTGTGTGACTGCTCCCGTAAATCCCCCTTCCAGGAGTTCCTGGCTGTGCACTTTATAAGTAGGCTTGTAGCAAACACCTTGCAATACATATTCATTATTTCAGCTTTGCCTAATGCATAAGGCTTGGGGATGGGGGGAGAAGGAAGTGGCTTCTTCTCACCAATTTATGTTCCCTGAGCTAATCCAGCTCCCCTGCTTGGCACCGTTAACTTTTAGTTGCAATATTTTGTGTCTCGCAGAAGCGAGTTTTAATTGCACCACAGAAGTCCCTTTCTGCCAATAGTTCATTAGACTTCTTGAATGCTCCAGCTGAAGAATGGTCTCTCAGGATTAGCATCATCTTCCAACACACCCGTGCTGCTGGATTGCTGTCAGGTGAATTGATAAAAAAGTATTTCTGAGCGGAGCCAAAAAAGTACTGGGGGGGTGAGATACAGCAACCTACAGGCTTCCAGACAAATGAGCAGAAACCAGGGAAAGCCATAATTCTGTATTCAGGACGTCACAGGCATGGCAGGAGCTTTGGAAGGTCTAGATTAAAAGGGAGCTATTTTTCTTCTGGAAATAGGAAGAAGGGATTTGGTGCCAGTCAGAAGCAAAGCCTACCCAAATCAGGCAGGAAGCAAAATTCACTGCAACAGTTCCTCCCAGAGCCGGGAGCAGCCGCAGTGCCTGATCAATAGGCAGAATCCAGAGGTGCAGGCAGGAACATCTCTAATATGCCCACACTAATTAACTCTGAATTATCAGGTGTATATGTGAAACCTCTAAATGATCATCCCAGGATTTAGCAAGCACTTCTGTGCAGCAAAGTGTTGCCTGGGCTCTTCCTCTCCATAAAGCTGTTAGTGACCCTGGCTTGCATTTGTGGGGTAAGTGAGCTCCATGCTGCTGCTAAAGCTGAAGGTGATCCAGCAGTGCAGCCACTGGAATAACCCTTGGAAATAGGGTTTAGGCTATAAACCTTGTTTCAGCTATCTCGTAAGAGCTGCTCATCCTGGGAGATAAGTCATGGTGTGCCTGTCTTTAAAAAATGACTGGCTCAGCTATTGTCTGCATAAAATCTCCTTTGTTTATAGTGCGTTTTTGTAATGGCTCGAGCAGCAGAGTAAAATTTAAATAAGTAATTATTGTGCAGAAGGTGCACGCTAAATGGAATGCTTTCCCTGGCTGCTCTGCCCTTTTGGCTGCACTCTGAGCACAAGGCAACTCCCTTGGTAATCAGGTGGGTTCAACCAGGCAGGTTTTGGCAGCTTATGCACCTTTGCTGCGGGAGCTCGTCTGCAGCTCAAGATCTGCCTTAGCAGATCAGCCAAATTATTGGTGCAACCCAAGGAAAACCTTAAAGTCTGGAGGATTTTTTGGGTAGGGTTTTTATTTTGTTTTGATTTGATTTTTTGGGAGGGTTCTGGGTTTTCTTGGTTGGTTGTCGTTGTTTGTTTTTTGGGGTTTTTTTTGGAAACGGAGAAAGGCGAGAAGCACAGAGCCTGGGCTTGGATTTTTATCCCAGTAACTTGATGTCCCTCCACAAACTGGCCCTTCAGAAAGCCACCAGCACTTCTTCCGGAGCCAGCAGGTGGAGCTTGAAGAATAGCATCAATATCCAACCCCATTTGTGCTAGAGCCCATTGAGTGGGAACTATCTGTGCTGAAATCCTGATTGAATAAAAATTGTTCATTATGCAAACTGTCTGGTTCAGTACACAGAGGCAGCCCCCAGGCACAGACCCCAAGTAGCTGCTTTCTCTTTCCCCAGATTAAAACATATGAACTGCTTTGATGTAATCTTATAACAAAGCCTAATGGACATTTTATATCCTCTGAAGTTGACTGTCATTTCTCATTGCTCTGCTTCCTCTGGCCTATTAATACTCCAACCCAGGGAGTGATTTGGGCTCTTTTTGCTCGCAAATATGGTACATTTCCCATCCATATTTAAGTTTTTTTATTTATGTTTAAATACTGTTAGATTACATTACAGTATGTTTAATCCCTTGTTTTTTCCATAGCTATTTATCATTTTAATGGAATGCTGCAGAATATTACATTGTGCAATGTGTTTAAATTGATAAATTGTATTAGAAAAATATTGGATAGGATTTTTAATGGTAAGTGGGGCTTTAGTAGATATATTTTCTCATTAGTAGAGTAACTGCACACAGACTGCATGAGGCTGGAATGTTAAGGATTTTGGGATAAGCTATATTTATGACTTATTTGACTAATTAAGGCACAATTTTATCATAAAGTTTTTCCCAGACTTTGCTGAGCAGGATGAAGGAGGAAAAGTTGCCCCAGTGCAGTTACTCTACAACATCAGTTGCCATAACAACTTCATGCAATACTATATTTTTACTTGAAATTCCTTTTAAGACTCAGTTGCTGTAATAATTTGTTTCAGCTGCTAAAAGGCATGTTTCTCTTTGTGGTGGTTTCAAGGCTCTCATTACAGTAACAAAAAAGTGGTTGTGTTAATATAGACTCTTTTCATTTCAACATATGCAAAAGTTCAATACACTCCAAAAATAGAATTAAAGGGTGGAGGTGATGAATCTGCTATAAAATCTCTTCCAGTCTTTAGGAAAGAGGAATGGGTTTAGCTAGTGAAGGTGAACTTTATTAACAGCCTTATGGAGAGATGCTGCTGTTACTCCCTACCTGTAATTATTGCACCCAATGGGAAGCTAAAACTGTAACTGTGCATCCCTCTGCCTCACATCACACCCAGGCCCTGTAACTTCCACGAGAGATGGGGAATGTGTTTGCTGTCCAAAAGGGTTGAGGCATCAGCCAGTCACCTTTCCAGGGATGCTGTTGCTGTTTTGTGGAGCTGGTCCCGAAGTCTTTGTTCAGGAGAACAGCACAAGGGAGCATCAGCTGCTCCTAATCTATCTGCACCCTTAATTCATTAAATAATCACCTCACATCAACATATATTGTCTAGGTTTTGGCCATGGGCATACTGAAAGTATAAAAACAATTTTCAGGCAGCCTGGAGCATCATCTGATTTCTGATCCCGATGTTAATTCAGTGGAAGGTAAGGAGTTCATGATAAGAAAGTTGCTCACTTTTATATTTAACCCTTTCCCCTAACTTTGGTGATTGTTGCTTTCTTCCAGGAACATGCTGTGCTGGAGCAGCCCCTGCCCATTGAGCCAGCCTTGTGCTGTTATAAATCCCCCATCTGGCTTCTGGCATCTCACGGTGCAGGCAGCAATTCCTCAAGCAAGTTCTTGTTCTAGTTCAGCATATGGACCCTGCTTCTACTGCTGCCAGGCAAATAACAAAGTTTTTAGCTATTTGGTTAATTGAGACAGTCAAAATACAGCTTTTTTTTGGATCATCTCCAGGTTTCTCGGGTCCGTGGAGCAAGAGGAAGAGATGTCCTGATGGCTTTCCCAGGTATTTTTTCTCCCAGGGAGGATGTGGATGCAGGAGTTGAGCTGGTGTTTTGATTTCAGTGCTATCCAAGTGCCAAAGGATTGTGGCTTTTCTAACACAGCCCTTTTGGAGCAGGATTGAAGGTGATAAAACTGCTTTTCTTCCAGGGTGGAACCAGTGTTTGCTTTCTGGAGCTGGGGGATGCAGAGAGCCTAAACCCTTCTTTCCTCCCTGGTTCCAGAATATGGAGAGGATTTACCCTCACTGCAGGAAGGAAAAACACCAAACTCCTTAAAATCTGTGATGATCCCTCCCCTCCATGTCTTTGACAGGATTCTGACTCTGCTCTGCCATTTTACAGCTCTCCAGCTGGATCTTAGTCTTCCGATACATTTATGACTTTGCTTTTTCCTGCATTCTGGTCTTTTTGTTCCACCCTTTCCTAACCCTGATTCTCTCTGCCGAATGGAAAGGGTTAAAATGGTTGTGTTTTGCATCCCTTCTCTCTGTCCAGTTCCTACCACGATCCCTGGATTTTTAATGGCAGTGGAGATGATGGTCATTTAATGCAGCCCCCTGCCTGCAGCAAAATCTTCATCAAGGTTTTCCTGCCGCCTCCCTCAGGCAGCTCATCTTGTTGCTTAATTGTCTTTAAGCTTTCTCACAGCTTCGGATTTTAACTGTATTTCCCTCAAACTGTAACTGTGGCTGAGTTGTGTGGCTCAGGAGAGTGACCCCTTTACAACTTGGTGTCTGTCAGCCCTGGCTGTGAAATTTGGGCTGGGCAAATTATTTTGGGTGAGTAGAGATGATAGAAAAGGGCATGTCTCACCATGAAAGATGAATCATTCCTTTGCCTTTTACTCCTTGTTGTAGTAACATTATTCCTGAGGAATTTTTTGCTATTTATGTGATTGTCAGATGTGATTCCATCAGAATTACAAAGGAATTCAGCACGAGTTAGTGGCCACTTAACGTTATAGAAAGCTGCGATGTAAATGTACTCCATGATCTCATCTACAACTCAGTCCTTAGCGGATGCTTCAAGGTAGATTTTTTTCCTAAAGTGGTCATAAATTGCAACCAGTCATTGGACTCCCTCCAGTCCTAGAGCAATTACTGGGCCAGTTCAGCTGAAGGGTTTGATCAGGTGTTTTACTAGCAGGATTTTATTTCACTAAATGAACATCTCCTAAAGAACCGGGAATGTAATATTTACACGTTAAAGTGCTGCTGTAATGGCACTGCATTTAACTTCACTAGGAGACCAGGAATCCTGTGGTAAAATGCCTGATAACTGCTGCATTTACCAGGGGGATGAATTTATAGCATTTGAATTCCTCCAGCAGAACAAAGGGCTGTATTATGAAAGGACCCTCTTCTCCCTAACAAAAGCTTTGAGCCAAGTCCTGTTTCCTGCTCTAGGAGACATCATGGTGTTGCTTTGCATCACTGCAGTTGCTGCCTTGCCTGACTGCCTGGGAGTGTTTTGGATAAGTAAAAAGAGAGGGGGTGTCATCCTTCTGGTTCACCCTCCCCAGGTTGTGTGTTACTTAATCCCATGTGAAGATTCTGGGAGAGGTTTCTGTGGCTGCTGCCTGCGAGCTCGGTACGTGGAGAGGCGATGGAGGTGGGATTCAAATCCACCTCCTTCAGCCTGGAGTTCCCATCCTCCCTGCAAGCTGGCACACCCATGGCACAGCCACAGAGGTTTCCAAAGGCTGTCCCTCATCCCTGGGCCATCCTGTCCTCTCTTGGGGCTCAGGATGAGCATGCTAAACCATTGCCATCTTTACTCCTGGCTGGTGGAGCCACCTCTGTATAAATAACTATGCAGCTTCCCTTCCCCTCTATTTTCATCCACTGATATGAATAGTAGCTAATTATTGCTTTTACTATTAGGTCATGTGTAGTAAATACACTAAATGTGGATTGTGTCCCGTGCGTGCTGGTTTGGGTGCTAATGCCTGGATCCTGCCTCTGAACACGCAGCCTAATTGCACTGCTGTGCCTGGCATGCTATTTTTTGGGATAATTGCTCCCAAAGTCTCAGCATTTTAATGTAGTTGGTATTACATGGTCTGGCTAAAAATTGTTCTAAGCAAACCTTGGGTCCTATCTCAAAAGAAATCATAGCAGGGCTCCCTGGGAAAAACGGGGTTTTTCCTCCTCTCTCTCTTTCCTCTTCTCTTCCCTGCAGTTCACTGTGCTGGGATTGCTGGGGTGGCAGAATCCCTCAGAGCAGAGCCCTGCTGTCACTCTGCTGCCTGCATCCATGGGTGGCAGTGAGATGACCAGACAACCTGGTCACTGGTGAAAAATCTTTTTAATTATTTAAGTGGTGGTAAACGCCTGCTCTTATTGGTATGGGCATAAGCTGCAGCTTCTCTAATTTTCCTCTTTAATCTCTCCTGGAAGAGCTGAGTGCCTGCTCTCCTTGGCGTTGTGTTTCCCTAAAGAAAGCTGCTTTGAAGAAGTCGGCTCCCTGCTCAGGATGCTGATGTGAATGAGTCCCTCAGCAAACAAGTTTCAGGCTTTTACACTAAAAGCACTTGAGGGTTATTTGTGAGTGTAATGTCAAGACAGCCTAATGGGAGATATGTGCCCCGCTCAGGTTTAAACCACGCAGCACTGTGAGCTTCCCAGGTGTGATATCAGTGCTGATTTTGCCTTTTTCTCCACTTTCCATTTGGGAGAGGGAATAAAGCAGAGTCCCGTGTTGCCTTTCGCAAGGAGACTGTCTCCTCTACTGGCAGCTCCAGAAGAGACCTTCCTGCTGCTCTGTGGGACCTTTGGCTTCCCCCTCTCAGGCCAGGAATGCAGAGCCTGCTACTTTGCAAAGGGAATGCTTTGTGCATGGATGTGTTCATTCCATCAGCAGCTGATTCTGGTAATAAGCAAGTCCTACACCCTGGGTTGTGCTGTTGCAGAAGAGCTAATTTTCCTCCCTTTCCCACTCTTTGGGGCACAGCAGAACATATGTGCTGTTACCTCTTAATTCTTCTGTGGAGCATTAGGACTAATAAAAACCTTTCAGGGTTTCTGATGTGAGAAGCAGCAGCCGTTGCATGCTAAGAGAAAAAGACTGATTAAAATAAAAAGCCTCACGTTCTTCCCCCAGTAACAGGGGTAGGGAAAGAGTTTGTGACCCCCTCCTTGGCAGGTGACACTCTTCTTTGCTTGACTAATTGCACCAGGGCTGCATACCTGGGTGGTAACGAGGGCTGTACCCTTTAAATAACAGAACATTGAAGTGTCATTGCTTTCATGTTTGTCTACTTGCTTCTAATTATTGAAGGCAGCTGACTTTAAAGCATAGGCCATTTCCTCTCCTTCCTGCAGCGGGGTCATAACAGCTTGTTTATACACTCCTAGGCTGGCTTGCTGCAACAGATTGTGACTTTAAATAGAAGGTTGCTAAGAGTGAGGTAAGGGTGCCGGGAGGAATGAGCTTTCTCAAAACAAGTCACTTGGTATTTCGGGGAGATGGGAGCAGCAGGCAAAAACGCATCCGTGGAGAGGTGCGGGCTGGGCGGCGCTCGTTGGCGGTGGTGTAACAACACAGATCTGTGCATATGTAGGTATATATGCTCTTTTAGAAAGCACAGGGGAGTGTGATCGAGCCTGCCATGTCCTGGGGAAACCTCGCCCAGGATTTTCCTGGACCATCTCACGAGACTGTACCATTACTAGTTATTTATTCATCCTCGGCAAATGCCAGTAGCTCCTGTTTGGCATTGGGCTGAATATCAAGAAAGTTGATTCATTGACTTGAAAAAACAAAACAAAGCCTACACTGGACAAATGCTAGAAAATATGTGTTGGTAAAGAGGTGGACTGAGTGATGAACATATTTTCTATCTCTCATTTCTCTGACTCATGGCCCTAACTTAGCGCAGTTTTTATCTTATCAAAGAATTAATTACCCACATCCTTTAATTTCATATATATACAGTTTGAGATTGTTGTTTTTGTCTTCAAATGCCTCTTATCCTCTCCCCAGTAGACTGTTGCTGCTAAAGAGATGGGATTATTTTCTTGGTGGCCACGCCAGATTTATTTATACTGCTAAACCTGCATAAGGAGTTGGGGTGAAGACAACTATCAGACTGTCAAATTTAGCTTTACCCCCTTGGATTTAGTCCCTGGCAGGCTTCTGCTAAAGTCTTGGAAAGTAAAATTCATTAGATGAACCTTAGCATGATGTTTCCGTGGCTCTGATTTTAATCAAAGTGCGGATTTGAAATTGTTTTATCGTTAGAATCTGTTGACTGAACGTCAATGCAAAGCAATTCCCCCCCTGCCTGGTGTAGAGATGCATCCTGTGTGCTTAGGTAAATCCCAGACTGAGGGAGTGGAACAGCAGAAAGGGTAGAAATTAGCCTCTGAGGTTTGCAAATGCACTGCAGGCTGATGTCTCTCTGCATTTCAAGGACTGAGGTTCAATTGCAAGGCTGTTCTTCTGCTTACCCATAATGGGCAAACTAATCAATTAAAACGGTCTGTTCTTAAGCCGGTGCAGAAGGGAAGGCTTGTTTCTAGTAACTGCCTTGCAAGGTCTGAAGGATGCGGGTTTAACACAACAGCCTTTTATCTCCAGATCTGCAACATCAAGGCGCTGTGTTACACCCGGGTACCTGGGAGCACGGGCAAGACACATTCTGGGGAAGCTCTTTAGTAGGTTACTAAAGAGTGCTTTTGCATAAGGCGGCGGGGTTGGTTTTCTCTGAAGACCAATTTACACAAGCCCCAGTGACTGCAGTGAGCCTGGAACTCCCAAACCTCAGGGCTGCGGCTCAACATCCTAAAAGGAGATATTGAGGGACCAGAGGAGAGCTGGAGGAGGGTCACACTCACGCCAGATTTTTTATACTTCGAGATGGAAGCTTGTGTGTTTAAGAGCTTGTTTAAAGAGCCTCCGTGCCCGTGTTTTCCGTAACGCTTCCCGATGAGATCCGCCCTGGGTGTACACATTTCAGTTTTAAGAGCTTTGCTTTCCAGGTCAGCACGGTGCCTAACTCAGACCCAGCTTCCTTGTGAATGAAAAATTAAAAAAAACCCCAGGGAGTAAGGCGATGTGTGTGCTGCTCTGGTCTGGGTGTGCTGACTGCAGCATGCTCCTCTGGGTAAGTATTGTTCCTCCGAGGCTGCACGTAACCCCCTTGCCTGGCCAAAATCCACTGCGTGACAGGTGGCAATTTTCTGTGCTCGCAGAAAATGTTCTGTGCTCGCAGGCAGGACGAGGTCAGAGCGTCCTGGCGCCAGCACCGGCGAAATTCGGGAGCGCCCGGGCTGGAACTGGTGGCTGCGGTGATGTAAGGAGCGGTGTAGGGCAGAGGTGAAGGCAGACCCTAATGACAGCTTCTGCCTGCTCGCAGAATTCTGCATAGAGATCAGCACTTCCAGCAACAAAAGAAAGTAGGTCAGAGGCAGGTCCCCCTCCCCGCCTGCGCGCTGGCAGCACATGTGCTGGGTTACACGCCTGCAGAGTGAGGCAGGAGTGAGTGTGATGGGTGTTTTTCCCTCGGGAAGGTGCATGTGAGAGCAGCGCGGTGCCGTCGCTCCCACCGCGAGGTTTTTCATGGAGCTGCTGCGTTCCCGGGGAGCTCGGGGACCTCTTTGTGTATTAGAGTTGTGGGGGGAAGCTGCCCTCATTCCCCCTGGTTTGGGGAGGGGGTGAGGCCAGCAGTGGCACCTGGGCGTGCTCCTGGTCCCTGCCCATGCTCTGGTACCCTGATGCTGAGCCTCTCCTTGCCTTGCTGCAGCCATGAAACTCCAGTTCTACTTGAACGATTACCCGACACGTTAATTGGGACTCCCGCTATGATTAAAAAGAAATTTCAGATTAAGCCCGCCATGCTGTAGAGCTCAGGAAGAAAACATCTCTTTATAAACACAGCAGGAATGTGGGGACTCCATTATTACTATTTTCTTTTAACTTTGAAGAAGCTGGCTCTCTCTGCTGTTTAGACCACAAGGAGACAAGTGTGGCCATCTCTCCACTACGGTCAGCGCTGAGCGGAAGGGATGCTTGCAGGGAGATAAAATTGCAGAGTGTTTCTCCTTCTTTTTTTATTTGAATTTAATGTGATAACCATAATGGATTAATCTCTGGAGATTTCAGATCCTGTCTATGGCAGACTCAGGCTCTGCCACTCCTGGGCAGAGCTCAGAGGAAGTTCTGTACAAGCAATGTGGGTGGGCAAGTGTGGTCCTGGCTCCAAGGAGCAGAATATGGTGTTTAGTGTATTTAATTCATTATACAACCTGTGAAGTGCTGTTGTTGGCCAGCTCTGAGAGTGTCTCCAGCTTGCCTTGTCCCTGGGGAACATCCCAGGTGAGCAGCATTTGATTGTTGGTCCCATTGGACACCACTGGGCAGGTGATGTGCTCCAAGACTGGTGATACTCGCTTCAACTCTCAAATATTTGCTCTAATTATTTTCAGTTTGGAAGGCTGTAATGTTGTTTCCAGTCAAAATCCAGCCCTCCTCCTCCAAACACTGCCTTTCTGGTGGAGAACATCAGCCGAGGGTGTCTCCTCCTCCTCCAGTGAAGCTTTCTGTGTGCAGTGGCTGAGGCAGGAAATCCCGTTCGGATGAGTTCCCACTTGGCCGGGGCACAGGGAGCTTCCCCCTGCCCATCACGCAGCAGGGGACCAGCTCCAGCCCTTCCAGAGCACCAGGAGATAACTCTGTGTGTTCAATATCCAGAGCAGGAATCTCTGTGGGTCTGCAGCTTCCCAGCCCTGCCTTTGCTCCGTGCTGGACTCGCTGAGCCAGTAGGTGAGGGCAGCAGTAGATTATCCCCCGCTCCCCCCTGGATTTTTTTTCCCTTTAAACTTACCCTTTGGTGTTCCATCTGAAGCAGCATGAGGTGAGTAAACTCCACTGCTCAAAATAAGAGTGGATAAGCTCAGTTTACTTGCATTTATTCATGACTTCACCACTCCACTGGGGCCTGAAAATCAGAGCCAAAAGGAACTGCAGTGAAAATTGGCCTACATGCAATGGCTTTAAATAATCTGCCCTTTTGCTCTAGTTCTGGGTTGAGATGTGCTGGAAGCCTGAGGAGCTGGGATCTGCCTTGATGTAGGAGCTGCTTTTTGTTTTCTTTCCCTGGTGTTGGTTTCTCTGTGTACAGTGTTACTTGGGGGAAGTTACAAAGTGGGGGGGGACATGAAAGAAATCTGCTTGAGAAATGCTGTATTTAGTGCACGACTCAGAATTACCAGAATCTGCACAATGAATTAGCTTTTATTTCCAAAGCTGTAAAAAGAGAGAAAATAGAAATAAAGTGAGCAGCCTACGTCCCAAATATTGACACCTGGGAACAGGGTATTGTATTGGAGTAAAAAACATTGTTCTGCTGGAAGAGGAAGGGCTCATGCTAATAGTGAATTCTGGTTTGCCCTTACATTTGTGCAGAGTGTTAAGGCAAATATGATTCCCAGATGACGTGTGTGTGGTACATGCATGTGCCTTTCACTTGCACCAGGCAGGGAAGGAGTCACGCAAGCCACCGGAGAGCCCAGAGCTCTGGGTGAGGCTCAGCTTCAGCATCTGAGCAGAAATAGAAATGGATCCATCTGCAAACCAGGTCATCGCTGCTCTTGTGCTTTTTCTCTTGGGCCCCCTTGAATCACATCATGATTTTCTTTCCCCCCCCTGCCCCCAGCTCCCTGCAGCTGGGATTACTTTTCACGTACCCTGCTCACATAATTGGCTCTAATAATTTCTCAGCTCTCAAGACAAATATGTCCACCTTTCCCCTTGCAGGGCTGCACACACCCACTCCAGCCAGCACGTATGCCCTCCTTCCTGCTGCTCCTGCCTCTCCCGAGCCCTTCCCTTCTCTCTCACTGCTCTAATCTCAACAATTCCCATCTTCCTTCCTGGAGATCCACTCAGCTGATGGCTTGGTGTGCTGCACAGCTCCCTCATGCAGATGTCCTTGGCTGGTCCCAGCTCTGCTCCTCTCCCGCCTGAGGGAAGGAGATCCTACAGGCACACAGGGAGATGGAGCCTCACAGGAGGAGCTGCTGGCAGGCAGGGCTGCTCCGTGCCTCTCTGCTCTCTGGATGCTGGCACCAATGTCTCAGGGCAGTGCTGTGTCAGCAGCACACGTGGAGGGGGATTTTGGAGGTTTCCCATCTTTGCTCCAGAGAAAACCCTTCCAGCTACCCGACGAAGCCGGCGGCCGGGGTCCTGCCGTGCCAGCTGGAGTGCCAGGGAGTTGAGGCAGGCTGTTAACATCCCGTGGTATATTTAGTTCAGGTTTAACAGGGGCTCCATATGTGTGTGTTCTCTTGTTTCCTTTTGCTTTCTACGTGCTAAGTAGATGCAGGGAAGAGTGGAGAAGTCTTCCCGAGACAGTGAGGGTGAGGTTTTGCTGCTTCGTGTTCTGCTCTCCTTTGCTGGGCTGCTTCCCTGAGCTGTGCCTTTAGAAAACATTAGGAGCTGGAGAGGAACAGGTGTCCCAGGGACTCCTTCTATCAGGGATCCCTGAAAAAGTGGTAAGGGACATGGCTCTCCTGGGAGCAGGGCACACAGTGCTGTGGAACAGGACCCTGCACGCAGCCAACGCCGTGCGCCAGCAGATTTTGCACATTTGGTCCTCCCCAGGATCCTTTGCTGCCAAAATAGTCACTGCTTTTTCTCTTAAATTATTGTATTTTACATTTTTATATTTCGGAGGGACGTTAAGGCATGAGTTGAAAATCATACAGATAGCCTGTGATTCCCAGGAGGGGCTCCAGGAGGGCTTGTTCTGAGGACATGAGGGCATGCAAGGCACTTCATGAGACAGAACACGCAGAAATGCTTCCACAGAGAAGATGTGTGAGGAGCCAACACCTTTGATTATGGGATATTTTAGCTGCAGAAGGATTGACTGGGGGAATCATGATGAAAACCTTTTCCAAGGAGAGCAATTTGTATGCACTATTGAGAAATCAGGCCTGAGAGAAGTTTCGCAAGGTCTGTAGGAAAAAAGAAATAACCAAGTCATGCTGGTAGGCTCAAAGTGGAGGTGTTAAATCTCATCTAAGAGATGGGGAAGGTGCAGACAAGTCCTGTGCTGGGGGTGCTGTGGTACCTGCCCAGGTGGAGAGGGATCACCTGGTGCAGCTCAGATTGAAGCAAACAAAATCCATCTCTAAGGATGGCAACCCTTGCTGGAAGTGGGATCTGCTTCTCTGGGGAACAAAGTTTATGGAGGTGGGGGAGACATAGAAATCTTCCTGGGCAAGTCAGCAAATAGCCAAGAGTTTCATTATCCCATAAGAGCCTCAGAAATCCTCAGCCTGTCATAGGAACAATTCTGTATGTTAATAGAAGTGTTTTGCTTTTGACCCCGTGTGGCAGAGCAGCCCCTGAAAAGCAGAAGAGTTTTCACTGTTTCCATCAGATTTTGGGTATCCTCCAACTCCATTTGTTTGAATCTTCTGTCCCCCAGGCAGGTTTGGGCAGGTGAGGTGCTCAGTGGGGATGCTGGAGCCTCGCAGGGTGTAGCAGGACCTAGTTTTGGCAGGATGGAGGTGTAAGACACCAGAGATGTTCTGTTGGCCAGGATATTATTGCTAATCACGATTTGCTACTTAGATTTTGACACTCTGTAAGTGTCAGCTGTAAGTACAAAATAACCCCCACCTCCTGAAGCTTCCAGCAATGCCTTTTGTCCCTCAACAAGATCAAGGGCTGGGTTGCAAAACACTGATTTCTGCCTGGATCCCTGGAGAAGAGAGCTGGACTCCTTTCATCCAAACGAGACCCGTAACTTTAAACCCAGGCTTTAGCATCCCCCTTTTAGCTGGAGAACACAGGATCCAGAGCATCTGGCGGGTGCTGCAGCACGTTGGCAAAAGGAGAGCACAAACAAATGGAGAGGAGAAATGGAAAAGAGGAAGGAAATTTTGAGTAATGCTAGGAAGTGTTTTACAAAGCAGATGGCAAACAAGGCCTGCCTGACCCTGTGCCTGTCTGCAGCACCGGGGCTGTGACAGCCGACTCCCTGCGAGCTGGGAGAGCAGGAAGCTGTCCATAAATCAAAAGCACCAGGACTATCAAATTTGTTTATTATTTGGGGTATTACTTGCTGTGTTTGACTCGTGTAGCTATTTTGTTTAGTTTCTTTTAGCTGTGTTCCCCCCCCCAAAAAAAAAAAAATGTTGGGGCATAACTATACCATTCCCTTTATCCTTAGGTTCTTTCTCTCTTTTTTTAAATTATTTTTTTTTTACCCCCAGAAGATAGCAAGCGAGGTGTGGTGGAGCTGGTGGTGTTAATGTTCTGCAGCAGGAGTGAAATAGCCTGGAGATGTGCAGCAAGAGCAGGGGCGTGTGCCCTAAATAGGAGGGTTAAACAGGGCTTATTCTGAGGGAAGCAGTAATTGCAGCTTGCGTGAAGCAGTAATATTCTTTTGTGCATTATTTACCCAGGAACATCTGCTAATACATATACATTCTCCGGTGCATGTAAACAACTTGTGCGGGAGGAGGATTAGGAGATTTATAAAAAAATTAGAAGCAAGTTAAAAGGGCAATTAGAAGAGCAGAAAGAGATATTGAGCAGTGAATTAGGGAGGATATTTTAACACACAATCAGAGCTCCCCGAGACGTATTCAGAGCAGAGAGAAGGTAAAAGAGAAAATTGGCCAATTACGAAATGATAGCGGGGAATTGGTGACATGAGAGAAGGTAATGGCTGATTTGTTAAACAGTTATTTTGATTCTGTTTTCACAAAGGAGGAAGAGGATGGAGGGGCAGCTCCAGAAAGGACTCGGGCTGTGCGGATGAGGGTGGGGATGAGCCTGCAGAGAGATAAAGATGCATCTGCAGAGTGGCTGGGCGTGGGGAGAATTTCACCCGTGTTCACAGGATGGGGGAAAAAATGGATTTTAGTGAGCAGCTATTTCCAGCAGGGAGCTGGGTAACGAGGGGCTTGCATCCTAACGCCCGCTTTTGTTCACCAAATCGGCTTCCTTTGAGTGGGGACCAGAGAGGAGGTCACTGAGCTGACACATCCTTCTCCCTGCTGAAGGCTGCTTCTCCGGGAAAGGGCAGGACAGAGACGGATGGGGACTCTGGAGGGGTGCTGCTCCTAGGGCTGCTTTCATGTGGGCAGAGATGTTTTTGGCTCGTCACAGTGACACCTTCCCCAAAAACACACATTGCAGAGCGTGAGCACCTGTGTCCTGCTTTCAGAGTTGCTTTTGCTTCCATCTGTAACCCACAAACTCCAACGCAGTCAGGAATACAACAGCATCCCTAGAATCACTGTTCCCACCAGCACTGGTGTCAGTATCTCGTGTTTCTCCAAAGCAGGGGTGAGCTCAGGGGCTGCTGGATGTGGCAAGGGAGGGACAGGGGGCTGGGGGCACAGGGGGATGGTGCCAACCAGCAGGACCTCAAGGAGATAGTGATGAAAAGAGAAATAATCTTGGTAATGGGAAATGGGCCCTTGGGAAGTGTTCCTGGGGGAGTGGCTGAAGCTGAGACAGGGAAAGAATACACAGGCAGGGGATTTAAGTAAGGATAAACTTGAAGGACTGCAAAAAAGTGTTATTTAGCTGCAAGAAGTGTGAAGTGGTGTTTTTGTTCCGCTCTGTCCCTCTGAAGGGGAACGTGTCACAAAGCAACTTTCTGAGACAAAGGAAATAGTTTGGAACTGGTGCAGGGGGGGCACAAGCGTGGTCTGGGGAGCGCTGGGGAATACAGGAGAAACTGCGGTCTCGTGGTGTTGGTTTAGACTGATAAACTAAAAATTTATTCTCAGTATCCAAGAGGTGTTTGGTTTTTCATCCTGCCTGGGAGGATAAAAGAGATGCAGTGTTGCGTGGTTTCTGATTTCAAAGCATGTACGAAAAGCTCCATATTAGCAATTACGGGATGAAACTGTGGAAAAGTGGTACAAAGGAGAGAAAATTGGCTCCGACTCAGGAAACGGGATTCTGCCGCTGGGAGTGAGTTTCCAGAGGCACAGACTGGGGTCTCTTCTGGGTTCTCTGGTGTTTATTTTTTTTAATGGAAAGGATTTGCATGAAGAGCCCAAAGTCAGAGCGTTAAAGCTCACTGATGGAAGGAAGGGGAAAGCAGCCACAGCGACAGGGACTTGTCTCATCTTCCAGAGCAGCACAGACTGGAGAACACTAAAGGAAAGTCAAACTGATGAGCAAATAAAGGCTCAGGTGATATTTTTCCCAGGGGAGGTGTGTGGAGCTCACAGCTGAGCTGTAGGGAGCTACTGGCAGTGTCTTCCCAGCCTGTCTGTCCCCACCCCGAGAGGGGATCAGGGCACATCCAAAGGATGAGCTTGTGATAGGAGCATGGAAGGGTTTAGAATTTATAGAATCATGGAATCATTTAGGTTGGAAAAGACCTCTGTCATCATAAAGTCCAACAGTTAACCCAGCACCGCCAAGGCCACCAGTAAACCTCGTCACCCCCCCCAAATTTGGGAAAAATTCCCTGTTTTGGGGGAGAATTGTGGGGAGAACAAGTGCCACATCCACAGGTCTGTTAAATCCCTCCAGGAATGGGGATCCCAAGCCCGGTGCCCATGGCCTTCTTGCCCACCTGGGTTCATGTTCAGCCAGTGTTGACCAGCACCTCCTTTCCCACTGGGCACCTCTCCAGACACTGCCCCAGGCCTGTAGTGCTGCATGGGGTTGTTGTGACCCTAGTGCAGGACCTGCCCCATGGCCTTGTTGAACCTCATCCCATTGGCCTCAGCCCAGCCTTCCAGCCCAGCATCACCTCAAAGGGGCCGTGGTTCTTCCCAAAACTTTGGGGTTCAGCTCTTTCCCCCTGTCAGACACCTTGGGTGTCAGCCAGGCAATCTCTGGCAGGTCAGGGTTATACCTGTGTCTGCTCGACTGGAGAGCTGCCGCTTCAGAGGAGAGGGGATTTCTGCCGGGCCTCAGAGCAACATTCAAAATGCATGAAGACATGCTGGAGGAAGGAGCTGGGGAAAAGACACCCGAGCGTGAACCCGGGGCCGTGGTGAGCTGAACCACGCAGCTGGGAAGTTCGATATGGAGCCTGAGTGTCAGAGCATGCCACAAAAATTTAGTTTATCTTCAAAGAGCTGTGGTCGTGGAAGAAGGATGGGAGCGGGGAGCGATGGCAGCGAAGGAGGAGACAGGAGGAATACCAGGAGCCTGTGTGTCCTGGTTTGGGCTGTGTTAGTTGAATTTCTTTCTAGGAGCTGTGGTTTGGGTTTGGGATGAGAATGATGTTGATAACGTGGATTTTTTGTTGTTGCTCAGCAGTTTTTGCCCTGAGTCAAGGACTTTTCTGCTGAACGCTGTGGGGCACAAGAAACTGGGAAGGGACGGCTGATCCCAAAGGGATATCCTAAACCAAATGGAATCCTGGTCAGTATATAAGCTGAGGGCTACTGCTGAGGCACTGGCTGGGCATCAGCAGGTGCTGAGCAACTGCACTGTGCATCACTTGGTTAGCATATTCCAATTCTATTGTTGCTATTATTATTTCTCCCATTTCTGTCCTATTAAACCAGCCTTATCTGAAGCCGTGAATGTCACTTGTATTGTTCCCAATCCTCTCCCCCATTCCAGCACGGCCGTGTGGTGTTCAGCTGCCTGCCAGGTTAAACCACAACGCCGTGTCAAGAGACATCTCCTATTTAGCAGTGTATCATGTCTCCCTTCTGGTTTTTAAACAGTTGCCTTTATCACTAGGAGTTAGAGCACTTGATTGACAAGGCTTGTAATACACCATGGAATTGCCTTTATTTTTCCTACATGTTAAAGGAAAAGATACTAAAAATACAATTATGGTTTTGAGCCAGGCATAGTCTGTTCTAATATAATTCATCTCAAAGACTATCCACCGTGCCTGCTGCACCCAAATCATTTATAAAACATTAGCATCTCCTGTGCTGACATTTCACTCCTATATTACAGGAGTTACACGCAGACTTAAAAAAAAATTAATAAAGTGCTTCTCTTCTTCATTCTCCCACTGAGAGCTTTGATTTCCAGAGTATGAAACAAAATAACCAACATAACAACATGCTCCACTTCTGAGGGACAGTGCCAGACTCATTCAGTTGCTATTGGTTATAGAGAGTAGGACATGAGGGAGCTATTTCAGATCACGGATTATTTGTTCTGGCTGCATTGGACATCCCTTTAGTGGAGCTTTAGAGCCCTGCAGACAGAAAAGTTTGGGTAGGAGCTGGAAGGCAGAGGGCTTGATGAAGTAACCTCTTCCTTTCTCCTCCCAGAATTACTCTTGCTATTCCCCAAGAAGGGTGTTTAGAAGAGAAGCATCCAAGCCTCTGGCCTTCCTTGCTGGCAAGACAGACAGAGGAGGCCGTGCCCCTCCAGCTTCCCACTCTCACCATCCAACTGCTCGTAAACACAAGCGCATCGGGGAATTTTCTGCTTCTTTTTCAGTGGGAGTTTCCCTTCCCATTTCCAGATACCTCCAAGGGATCTGCCACTGTGTAAATACCCTCTCCCCTTCCCCAAAGTGGTTGGGACAGCAGATTTCCCTAGCTGGCTCGTCCTTCCTGGAGCTAATTGTGTCTGGTGGAAAACTCCAGCTGTTTTCTTCAGGATTTCCAGCCCCACACCTGAGCCACAGGCTCGAAATACCGCCACTGAGATATGGTTATGGAAAGAACAGAAGCCTTTTCTTGTCCAAGATCGCTTTTATTTCCCTTGTTTCATTAACTTCAGTGTCTGTTTGGTCTCACATATCCACGCTGACAGGGAATTCACACCAACTGCAGAATTTGGGCAGCACCTCCCCGAGCCCACGGGTGGGCTGCCGTCGGTGGAGCTGCTGGCTCTGCCATGCCCCTGACCAGCAAACACAGGCCACCTAAGCACATGGTTTAACCCAGGAAGAGGGGAACTGGATGCCCTGCTCCCTCTCCTCCACCTCCCCACAATCCCCTTTGTACAGCTCTCTTGGACCACGGATTTCTCTCTCCTGCCACGGACCAGGGCACCGCGCTTCTCGCCGGTCCTCTACAAGCTGTAGTTTTGCCCTTCTCTGACTCTTCCAGAATCTGTTCCTCTTAAGAAACAAAACCCCTCCTGACTCTGTCAGGTCTGTCTGCAGCCTGGGAGCTGCTCCTTGCTGCCCCAGTGAAAACCTTAGTCCAGCTATAAAGGTCCTCACGCCACCGCCACGGCTGGGAAGGCCCTCTCTGCCTCCAGCCCCAAAACCAGCCCCTTTCCTCCCCGGGGCCTCGGAGTGCTCTCCGGAGACAGAGCTCTATGGCTCTACTTATTTGGGCTAATTCATCTCTCTCTCTCCCCTCCACCAGTTACAAATTAGGATGTAAGGGTGAATTTTGGCTCTCTGGGTATGGACTTTGCTGCATCGCACACAACCACCCCCCAACCCCTCCCAAAGTTTAGTGCTCTGAATTGCTGAGAACATTGGTCCGTTGTGGTTCCCCCGTGTGTACTGAGCCCGCCCGATGGCTTTCAGCATCTCTAGGCACTGCTGCCGGTTTGTTTACTCAAGGAAAAGAAAAAAATAATATACTGGTCTGTTATAAATTCAATAATACAATCCTTAGTTCTGAAGATACAGTTTCCATATAGTTTATAAACATTGTAAGACATACATATGGATAATTGAGGGGAAGAGGGGGAGCCTGTGCAGTTGTTGGGGTTTTTTTCTCAGATGTGTGAACACGGTTACAAAAAACACACCTCCTGCGGGTACCTCATTTCTTTATGTGTTGGATTTGTTGGGGTTTGGTTTTTCTTTGTTTAATTCCACCTCTAATCAGTCTTTCCTTTGGTTGTCGGCTACTCCAAGCCCAGCAGGCAAGCCCTGTTCTGCTGTAATGCCTGAGATATTCAGGGGTTTGAGATTGTCTTCTAAGAGATTCCCAGCCAACTTTGGGCCTCTGGGTTTGGAGCCAAAAGGGCTAAAACGTGGGAGAACCAAATGTTCTTATTACATTGGTATCAGTGTCCTTGCACTCACTTTCAGAGAGAAACAGTGTAGGCTTAATCGGTGATGGTTTTTACAGCAATTATGTTCCTTTCGGTAATTGGAGGGGTCGTTCGGAGCGCTCTCAAACGAACGGGATTTCACAAGAGCATGGATACAGTCCATTTGTCTGGGTGTTGTCACCAACAAATTGGTTACCGTCCCTGTTATCTGCTTTTCGAAAGGTTGGCATTTTTGTTGTTGTAGGTGCTCGGTTAGGCTGTTTGTGACAAGATGTGATAATGCCTTTTAATCTGCTCCCGCTGCGCTCGGCACAGTCCGGCCGGGCACGGAGACAACCCTCAGAAGCCGAGACAACGTTCTTCCCTTCGCCAGGCCAACGCTGAGCCACGTACAAAAAAAGAAGAAGAAAAGAAACTCTGGTCCTTTGTAGATTGGTGGCAGTGCAGCTCCTCTCCGTCCGCGGCCGGCGGGGCTCAGCGGATGACGGCCGCCAACACCACCATGAAAACCAGGAGCGACGCCCTGAGCCCCGGGCAGCCGGCGGCCTGCTGGACCCCGCTGGGCGGGCGGATGGGCGTCCGCCGGGTGCACTTACCCTTGCGCTTGGGGGACAGCGTGGGCATGGCCCCAAAGCTGTATTTGTGCTGATAATCAGGCACATAGTCTGGGACCTCCTGCCCGTTTTTGCGCGGCCCCAAGGACACCGGTTTGGAGGTTCGGTTACGGCTTTTGTGGCTGGTGCAGTTCTTGCCGGGTTTGCGGTAGCCCGGCCGGGAGCCGGGGGCGCCGGCGGGCTGGTTGCTGTGCAAACTGTTCTCAGCCCCTCGCTCCTTCCCCTTCTCCTTGGAGGAGTAGTGAGGGTGGTGGGATTTGGAGGCTCCTCTGTCCGCTGTGGAGAAGGTGTGTGTTTTCATCTGGTGGAGCGACTCGGACCCTGAACAGTTCCTAAAGTCTTCTGCTCTTAGCACCTTGAGGTCCTTGCCGTGCATCTGCTCAGGGGACTCGCAGATGACGCTGGAGCTGGAGCCTCGGAACCTGTGCAGCCATTCCCAGAGGGAACGGGCTTTGCAGTCGCAGCTCCACGGGTTCCCATTCAGCCTGAGAAACTCCAGGGCTCCCAGGTGGGCCAGGCAGTCCCCCTGCAGCTCCGAGAGGCTGTTATTGAACAGGAAAAGGGTGGTCAATCTTCGGAGGTCATGAAAAGCCCGCCTATGAATCCACTGCAGCTGATTTTGATGGATGAGCAGCCGATCCAGGTTTATTAGTCCCCTGAACGTGTTCTGATGGAGGCTCCAGAGCTTGTTTCCATGGAGAAAAAGATGGCTGAGGTTAACCAAGTCAACAAAAATATCATCCTGAAGGAACTCAATGTGGTTGTCTTGCAGGTAAAGGTATTGCAGGTTGTGGAGGCCACCAAAAATCCCACTGGGGAGGGAGCTCAGCCCGCACTTGTACAGATACAAGGCGTGGAGTTTCACCAGCCCTTGGAAAGTGTCTGCAGCTAAAGCCCTTAAGTAGCGGTTGTCCCCCAGGTCCAGCTCTTCCAGGTTGATGAACCCGTCGAAGGTGTTGGGGTCGATGAAGGTGATGTTGTTGGAGTAGATCCAGAGGGTGACCATGGAAGGGCTGAAGTGGCCCCGCAGCAGCAAGGTGATCTGGTTGTTTTGGAGGAAGATCCTCTCGCTGTCTTCGGGGATGCCCTCGGGGATGGTGACGAAGTTGTGAGCCTGGCAGCTGACGGTCATCGGGGAGGGGTAGCACACGCAGTCGGTGGGGCAGCCCAGGGCACCGGGCACCTTCAGCCCCAGCAGCACCAGCAGCAGCTCCGCAAACCCCCCTGTGCGGAGAGAGGGGAGAGCGGCGTCAGCGGGAACCGGGCACCTCCCGCCCACCCATCGCTGCTGTGGAGACTATTCCGGGTGAAAAACGCCCCCAATTAGCTCAGCCCTCCTCTCTGCTCATGAATTACCCACGCGGCTGTGATGAGTAGGCTCATCACCCACGGCAGTTAAAACGTGATGGATGGAGTACTCCCTGCCTCCTCTCCCTGCCTGCAACAGGCGGCTGGTTGTGTTCCCAGCCCGGAACAGGCAGGAGAAACTTTCTCGGTGAGAATTCACGCTGGCAGCGCAGGCAGCAGAGCCCCTTGCCCGCAGGCAAGGAAACGCCGCGGTGTGAGAGCAAACAGAGGAAATTCAAACCCTCGCAGGTGCCCCCCCTCCTCCTGAAATGCATCTGTTAAATCGCCTGCACATATCGGAGAGGAAAAGCTGCAGAGATTCAGCAATTCCCGGCGAACCACCTAAAATTACACGTGTGCAGTGCATCCCACTCCCCCCAAAGGCACAGACCCATCCCCACCGTCTTCTTTCACTACAGCTGTTAGACACCACCCCGAAACCCGAGTGATTTACAGGGAAATATGTTGTCAGCAGTTGGTGGAAAAGGCTGAGCCGAAAACTCTCTTTGGAAGTGGGATGCTCAGACATATTTTTAAATGGGTGTCCTGTGGCAAAGCATATTGCATCCTCTAATGCTACAGTATGTGCCTGTGACTGGGGCTTTCTCGCAGCAGAGAGGCAGAGAACGAGGCAGAGAACGAGGCAGAATCATCCCCTCCCTCTGCTCAGCTCTCGGAGCTCCGGTTTCGCCGCCCCGCTCCCGTCTCGCTCCCACTCCTCGCACCAGGCTTGCTTTCAGGCTATTCCTTCTGTGCCGAGTGGCTTTTCAGACTCATTGCACCAGACTTGTCATTTCTCATTCAGATTTTCCTCCTAGATTTGGCTTTTTCCTCTTACACGCAAAATTTGCTCATGTCTAATGAATTCTGCCTCTGGACTTTATGGGGGAAAGGAGTAACAGCGGAGCAGCGCACAGCTGCCGGTGCCATCCTGCCCATGAGTCCTACTCAGCTTGTACTAATCTGAAAAACGAGAGTGGAAGTGGAGTTCATCTCTAATTACTCCACGTCGTTATCACCAGCTAGTCCAAGAGCTGGGACCCCTTGGGCTTTTATAGTCTCTCTTTTCAGTGCCTACAGCCTAATACAAGTTGGAGGCACAAAAACCTCACTGTTTTCTTATTAATTGTGTTTGAAATATAACTGCGTTGTTGCTGGTGCCTTTTCCCTGGTATGGAGCTCTATAGTTAACAGCAGGTGACCCGTCCATCTAGACCCATCCTTTCAAGGCAAAGTTGCCACATATTTTAGATAAACTGGGTTATTCAGACTCTCCATAAATCACCAGTAAGAGCCAGTCATCGCTGACTGGGAGGTTAATAGGAAAAAAAAATAGCATTGCTGCCCGAAGCATCGGATCGAGCCTTGCCCGGGAATGGGAGTGAGGGGGATGACTTCCAGGCGCTGCCCTTCAGAAGCGAAGCACGGGCTACCAGCAGGGATGTCTCATCCCTGCGCCACTGCCAAAAAGGGCTGGTGAGTCGGGAACGCTGAATTCGCGACAACTCCTACGGCTGTGTAGGAAAAGGAACGTTCTCCAAGTCACTGCCGTAGCATTTTGGCTTTGCTGTCGTGCCTCTGCACGATGAGCGAGGGGCTGCGCTGGTGGGAGCATCGTGCTGACTACCCAGCGCTCCCTGCCAAAACGGGAGCCCTGGCTGCCACTCACAGCCTGGGAAACAGCGGTGTCCCGGGGATACTGTGATTACCCTACGATGGGAGAGATAAAGCAATGTTTGCAGATATATTCTGCTGGGTTTTGTAACTCGAGGATGTGCTCCACCAAGGTGGGACGGCTCCATGTCCCCCGTCTTACCTCGGTGACACCGGGCCACGGCGCCTTCCGTAGGTCTGATGTTTATTAGTAAAACCCTGCCAGGCACAAGTGCTGTGACGATCTCCCACATGCAGAGTCTGTTATTGCAAATACCAAATCACAAGGGTCTGAATCAATAAACCATCTCCCAGCTACACGCAGCAGGTTGGAAGATTACATATTGCTTCCAAACAACAGTTTTATGCGCTCTTCCGTGACACGACAGTTGCCAGGCTAACGGGATTACTGACGGGAGGTGGAGCCGGGCAGGGATCTGGGAGCACACAGGATTTCACGTATAGGGATGGTGATGACAGGAGGCTGTTAGCAACGCACGGTGATGGACCAAGGCAGCCCGGGCCTCCCTGGAGCATGGCCAAGGTAAAGGCTCCTGCCGAAAGGGAACGCAGTGTTTAGCAGCTCGCTGCCTGCAGGGATAACTCCGGAGGTAAAGGTCAGAGGGAACTGAGTCCATCTCTTTAATTAACAGGCGGCTGTGAGTTAATGGCTGGAGCTCCTATGGAGAGAGAGATGGGATTCCTGCAGCCAGGGATGGCGGTGAGGATAGGCTGGGGTTGTTACTGGTTCTCAGCTTCCGCAGAATAGGATGGTGGGAAGAAAAGACAGGGGTGTCTTTCCCCCTGTTGCAACTTGGGAGTAAGGAGAAGGGGGAAACAGAAGGATAGATACTTGGGGAAAAAAGGGTGAACAGGGGAGCAGGACATGGAGAGGGAGTAGGTTTACATTAGGTATAATGAAGGAATTTTCCTTGTGAGGGTGGTGAGGCCCTGGCACAGGCTGCCCAGAGAAGCTGTGGCTGCCCCATCCCTGGAAGTGTCCAAGGCCAGGCTGGATGGGGCTTGGAGCAACTTGGTCCTAGTGGGTGGTGTCCCTGCCCACGGCAGGGGGGATGGAACTAGATGTTCTTTGAGGTCCCTTCCTACCCAAAGCAACCTGTGATTCTATGAAGGTCTGCACTCCCCAGTGGACCCCAGGCCTGTGGTCTCATCAAGGACGCCTTCCCTCCAAGCCTGTAAAACCTGCCGACTGCTTAGTGCTGTGAGAAGCTGCTCCTGGCATGCTCTGGGACTGGTCTCAGTTTAGATCTGGGAATGAGACCCTCAAAAAGCAAAGAGGTCATGGAGTCATGAAGCTCCTGAGGCTGGTAACACCAGCACTGGGATATCCAGCAGCCAAATCCCACAGTCAGGAGCACTTGGGTCTCACTGGGCTTCCCAGACTGGAAAACACCATGGGAGCCTCCTGAGAGGCCCCAGCCCAGCTCTCCTGAGAGTTTGACCTGTCTAACTTGTTATTCCTGACTCAGCCCTTTCAGCTTCATCTTGTAAAGGTTGGGAGGCACACAGAGGGTCACCAGCCCGAGTGTCAGAGCCCACCTGGGAGGGAGAGCTTCAAAAGCAGCATGGAAAAATCCTCCAGAAACCTGCTGGGGAAGTGAGTAAAACCAAATCCCCTCTGACATGGATAAAACCAGCAAAGGGGTGTTTATCCCCTGCCTTTCTCCCACTGACGTGCTGTGTCACCCTGGCCTCTGCTCGCCGAGTCCTTCTGCTGCCTCCTGCTTCTGACTGAGGTTTCAGTGATTGGAATGAATTCGTCTGACTGTCCAAACCATTTCCCATGTAACATCCCTCTAATTGGGCATTAATTAGGCATCAGTTAATGAATGCTTGAAATAATTTATCTTTGGATGCGTCCAGTTTGCAGTCTTACTTTTAACAGCATTAGACTCATTATTAGATTAACATCGTTATAAATGTTCTCTATTACCTGCTTGTTTCCATTGTCTTAGCCTTATTACTGAGAGTGAAAATCACTCCTCCCACATGCATTATTGATGAGTAAGGACTTTCTATATGTAGCACGGGATTAATTGTTATACAGTGTAATGCATTTAGCGTGAAACCTCAATTTGTGCAAGAGCTGAAAGCAGCCAGAAGAACGCAGACGCCCGGAGCCAGCGTGATCGGCCAGACACTGCACATCTCTCTCCAGCCCAGACCAGGTTCCTCCCAGGCCGGTGCCAGCACAGGAAGAAATTTGAAAAAAAAAAACAAAAAACAACCCTGGTTTGATACCCAGGATCAAAGATGGATGGTTTGAAGGGTTGGAGCACTTCTCTGCCCCCACGGCAGGGACTCTTGACTCTGCGGTGCCACTTGCTCCAGAGAGCCAGGTGTACCTGCCCTGGCAGCTTTCTTGCTTTTTAAGGTTTATAACACTTTACTGTACCTCTGAGCCAGGCAGGGACTCGGTTTCTTTAGAACATGATGCCACTGACTTTCATTAGGAGGCTCAGACTCGAGGCCAAGACATCACTTAGGACAAGGAGGGGTTTGTCCCTGGAGGGGATGCACCTGCAGGACAACCCCAAAAGGCAGCCCTGCCCCAAACCCCAGCACCCCCAGCCCATTCCCTCTTGGCGAGCTGCTTCTCTCAGATGGATGTTTTCACCTCTCCACCCGGACAAGCTTATGTGGGTCAGAGCCTGTCTAATTCTCCAGCAGGAGAATCCGCTCTCGAGGATGGAGCAGGTTGCTTCTCTTCCAAATCTCTCCTAAACCCACCATCTGCTTTGGGAGACCCATCTTAGCTCATGTCTACATGCAACTTGACTGCCTGCTTACTGTGTCCATTACTGGGGCTGCTCAAGCTGTTAGATTTATAAGCTCTTTAGAGCAAAGCCCTCGTCTTCTGGTTGCTGATTTATGTATCTTTACTGCCATAAAACACTATGTATAGCTACTACATAATATAAATAATAATACTTAACCAGAGTGCGCTACAAGTGGGGACAAAGCATCTGCTCACAGGCGGGATTATCAAACAGGGAGAAGCTTCCTCATCACTCACCCTCTTTTGAGGCCAAACTCACACCTGCTCTAACACCAGCACCTCACTGAGCTCTAGACAGAGATTTTCCTGCCCTGCTCCCACCCTGCATCTATCAAAGGATTTTTCAAAATCCACCCCTAACAAGCTGGTGCACAGAGACATGACTACAACCCCCGGGGGGAAAGTACACTTTGAAACTTGGGAACGACCTCAGAATTGGATGTTCACATAGAGAGAAACTGTTGTTTAGGGAGAAAAAGCAGCCTCAAATGCTCACAATTTCATCAGCCAAGTGAAGGACGATGAAAGGCAAGGACAGAGGAGCAAAAGCAACTGGGCACAAGCCAAGAGCCAAACTCAGGATCTGGGACGGTTCGACAAAGCAGTGCCAGACCCTGCTTAGCAGCTGCAGGGTTTATTTCCTCTTATTCTCCTTTTTTTTTTTTTTTTTTTTTTTTTTTTTGCAACACAGAGGATAAAATAAACACGCCCATGCTGACTGCCACAAAGCCTAAATTCCCCAGTGAGCAGCAGCTCCCTTTCAGCCTCTGTGCAAAGCCCCTTAGGTGCTGCCCTGCAGTCCTGCAGCAGGAGCATCCTCTCTGGGATTGCTCCCAAAACATCAGCTGCAGCTCCCAGCACCAGGACACAGCACGAGGCTTTGCTTTCTGCACGAGCTGCCTTTCAGCCAGACAGTGGCAGCCACCCATCCACCTTCATAATTTTATTTTTTTTTTTTTTTGCGACCGGTGTCATAAATAACTGACAGATCCCAGCTGTTTGGAGTTATGGTTTCTGATGGAGTGACAGCTGCTCCCAATCCCCCAGTCATCACCCCGGCAGTTCTGGAACATTTCAGCAACATAAAAATCATTGGAGATAATTTCGGTTTTGCATAATTTGGTTAGGCAAGCTGTGATTTAATGGCAATTATGACCTCCGAGGCAGAAGATGAGCTTGGAGGCTACTGGCTTCACACGACTTTAGCTCGGGGTGCAGCATCAGGGATGTTCCAGGGAGATGGCACTACAAGAAAAAAAAGCCTTCTCCAGCAGCTGGAAATTGCCTTCCTTGGCTGGCAAGTGGAAACACAGTTCCCACAGGAAGAAGCATACAAGGAAATTTGGAAGGAACAGTGCTAAGGAAAGCTTTGGGAAGAGACTGGTGCCAAAAGATGCATCAGGAGGTACCTTTTAAAGAAAAGCCAGGAAAAGGCTGTAGACTGGGGAGTGCCTTTGCAAACCCTTCTGTGTCACCAGTATCTCATGTGTTAACTGGTACAAATGTCCTCTTGGTCACTCTGAAAGCAAATCCTCCTCCTGTGACTGAGATGGGAGAGCTGGAATCAGGGATAGGCCATGGCACTGCCTGCTCTGGGCACTGCCCTTTGCCCTCCCCTCTCACAGGGCTCCTCCTGCTCTGGGCTGCCTCCTCTCCCTGGGTGCTCCTCACCCATCCCAGAGCCCCTTGGTTTGCATTTCTCCAGCTGTGACAGAAAGCAGCAAACCCTTGGGCAGCCAAGCTGTGCTGGGAGGTCAGCTGAGGATGGAGAACTGTGCTCAGGAGCTCTGGGAACATCATGGTGTTTCTGGCTGGGGGAAAAACGTGGCTTAACAGCAGGATCAACTTTTGTTTGGAGCTGAGAAGGTCCAATTTCCCCACTCCATCATGGCTGTCAACCAGCTTGGAGTTTGCTGTGAGCTCAAGCTTAGGGTGGAGACCCGGGGCCAGCAGCACCCCAAAATCAAGTCCTTTAGGGTGTTGCAACTTCAATTTACATTTGCTGACCTGGTAACTGGAGCTGTTCACCTTCCCCCACCAAAGTCAAGGCCAAGGTCACCTGGAAGTTTCTGGATGGTGGTCATTAACTCCTATTGCAGTTTGAAACCAGACCATAAATTTCATAGTGTAATAATGTAAAAATCAATAACTCTGTTTGAAACAATAGCTTTGTCTTCCATTTCAGCTGGCTCTGATATCTCCCCACAGACCACGTCCCTCTGAATCACACAAATAGAGAGAGAGGAGCCATGGGTGGCAGGGCTGCTGCTCCCCTGCCAGGTGCCCAGTCCCTCCATAGTTACAGATTCAATTAGTTCATTTATTCCTCTCTTGCAGTTAAACTCCAGGATGATTTAACAGGAAAAAATAAGGAGCCTTTTATGCTCAGTCTCTCTGACATCCCGTCCAACACAGCGTCCCTGAGGCTTTCCATGTGAGAGCTGCCCAAGCCTCTGCTCTCTACTGCCATGAGCAGCAGGGCCAAAACCCAAAATACTTCTGGAAGGATGCAGAACCAACTCACACGGGCAAAAAGTAATGAAAGTCCACACTTTTCCAGCTCTGGCTTTCCGGGCGAGGGAGGTCTGGCTTCCTTTGCTTGCTTATTTTCCGTTGTTTGCTGTAGCACTGGCTCAAAATACACATCGAGAAGCAGGATTGTCTTTCACATGTTGGTGGATGTGTGATCCTCAAAAACAAATTAGCACCGATTCACTTCTATATAGAGTGCAGCCGTCAGGGAATCACTCCTGAATTCACAGCGAAGGAAAGTAATAATGCTTCCAGCGTGCTAATCCTCTCCAAGAGCAGCCCCTGAACTCTCTCCTGGTGCTGGAGGCACCACTGGAAATTGCAATTGTACTGAAGAAATAATAAATAAATACAGAAATTGGCAGGGTTTGTGCTAGTCCGGAGGATTTGTACCCTAATGTGGAACTCCCTGTTTAATTAGCACTCCTCTCTGTCTGCATCTCCTCCTCCTGCTCTCAAGCTGGAGGAAAAGGGGGAAAAAAGGAGGTCAATGGTGGAAGTGGCTGTGGGATTGAAACTTGGCTATAGAAACTTGTTTAATTTAAATGCTTCTTTCAGGACTAACACACGCAGAAGCAGAGGCAGTGTAGAGTGTGTTTTCCCAGTATAATCTGCTCTGCTTAACCCCAGTTCTGAGCACACCTTCCGTGGCAGGGATGCCCTTGGTGGAAAACTGCAGTGGGATGCTGCTGGTCCTGTGGCTGCAGGCACTGGGAACAACCCCAGTACCTCAGTGCAGCTTTGGGAGAAGATTGTTTAAATCAGGGGCTGGGCTGCTGCTTGCAGCAGCTGGAGACAGATCCTTGGGATGGCATGGGATGGGATGGGATGGGATGGGATGGGATGGGATGGGATGGGATATCTCTGTTGGAAGGGACCTACAATGATCATCTGCTCCATCTGCCTGAAACCTTAAGCTTGCTATTAAGGGCACTGTCCAAATGCCTCTGGAACACTGACAGGCTTGAGGCATCAGCCACCTCTCCAGGAAACCTGTTCCAGGGTCTGACCACCCTCTCAGTGAAGAAATGCTTCCTAATGTCCAGTCTAAACCTCCCTTGGTTCAACCATTCCCACATGTCCAGTCCCTGGACATCAGGGGAGACACACCATCCTCTTTTCCTGGGCCTCCTTTCCCTGCTGCTGCAGGGTTCATTGTGCCCCTGTGTCTCACCCCACTGTGCATCTCAAAAGCCACTGGGACCTTCTTGGAGAGCAGGAGTGCAGGACTGCTGGAGGAGTGCATGGATGAGTCAAATCCTTGTGTTCTGCTGTGGCTGGAGGTGTCAATGGACACCAGGATGCTCCTGCTTCTCCAGGAGAGAATGGCATGGACCAGGGAACACCCCGAGCAGGATTCCAGGCATGGATAGGGGTTTCACCTGCGACTGGCACTGCTGTCCTGACCCCCAGCAGGCACCAGGCATCCTCTGCTGGTCCCCAGCACAGGACAGGGCTCTGACAGGACCTGCCAGCAGCCTGCACTGAAGCTGGGATGGAATTTGGCAAAGGACAGGGAGATCTCGAGGTCCTTGAGAGGGGACTAACAATTCCAGTTGCCCCCGAGGAAAGAAATACAGGAGGATGACTTGAGCTTAGTGGATTGTCTGAGGCTCTCAGGGGATCATCAGATACTTCCACTCCCTTTTTGTCCTGAGGTGACAAGTTTTCCTTCCCATTCACAGAAATGCAAAGCAGTTCATTCACAGCAGTAATAAGAACGATGTCCTTTGTAAAACAGCCGGGGAGTGAACCCTTCGAGGTGCTTTACAGCAAAACAATTGCAGATGAAATGACAAAACCCACCCCAGCTGAGCACCAGCCAGATCGGTATCAAACGCTGAACAAGCTCATGTGTAGAGAAAGCAGATTCACCAGCCCGTTTCCCTGCCAGCAGCTGGCCAGGAGCTACGGAGGGATTCTTTAGGATCAGAAAAACAGCCAAAACAGAGCAAATATGAGAGGGAAGAGCAAAGTGACAGCTGCTCGGGCTCTCAGTGCACGCTCGGCTGCCCCATCCAGCCCACATCCACAGGAGATGGAAACGCTGGAGGCTGTGGAAAAGCGGGGATGTGCTGGATGGATCTTTACCTGGCTGGGGCCAGGAGCAGACAGCGACCCGACACAGGGAGGCAGAGATGGTTTCATGCAAGCATGGCTAATAGGGAGGGCATTAGTCCTATAAACTTGTAATCCTGCTGAGGTCCCGACCCCAGCACTGTCCTGTGCCACCGAGAATCCGCAAGCAAATTCTGTACCGTGCCGCGTGGGCTCCCTTTCATCGGCCCTTTTCAGCCTTTCTGCATTTGAGATTTACTGGATGTCCTTGTGTTTGGTGGAGAAGAGGGCAAATTGGAGCCTGTCGTGTACCTTCTTCCTCATTCAGCAGCACATCATTCTGCCTGCAGCAGGGGGGAAGGAGACGGACGGGCAGGCATCAAAGCTGCCGGCTCTGTCACATTTTCTTCCCCCCAGCCAAAAAGGAAGTGTTGGCGTCATTTGGAGCCCAGCCCACAGCCTCAGGTCTCTCTCCCACACCCAGAAAGGGCAGCAGCACCTTTCTCTGTGCCCTTGGTCTCCTCTCAGGGTGCTGCCAGGAGCCCTCCAAGTGAACATCCCTGTGGGTCACCAGCTGAGTGAGCACCACAGATTCCAGCAAAACCCCATCCCCACTGGAGACATGAGCCAGCACGCTGGGTCATGAGCACGGCTGCCTTTCAGAGACCTCTCCTGTGCTTTGCACTGAACTTTTTACCAGCTCATGAAAAAGGCAGTGATAAAAGCAGAGCAGTGTGAACAGCTGAGCTGTGCCGCTCCTCTGCCCGGCATCCGGAGGCTTAATGAGCCAGTAGGAAATGCCATGTGCCCAGCTGGATGTTGGGCATTGTCACTCTCCCACACAGCTCTTGGGGTGTGTGGGGATATGGGGGACCTGAGGACTGAGCAGCAATGCTTTGCCAACCCCTGAAATCTGAATGTTTGGAGCAGTTGGGTGCTGGGAATTAACGCGCAAGCGATGAATGTGGTCAGGACACGGCACTCTGCTAATATCCTGCTTTGTCTAGCTCCAGTGCCGCTATTCCATCCCAAAATATCCCCCTGAACATCCCTCCGGGAGTGGACTTTGTGGAGATGCTGCACATCCCCCAGCACCACGCAAGTGCCCGCATTAAAAGCTTAATAAAAATAGCTTGATAACGGGATGTGTTCCCATCACCGGCAGCTCTGGAGCCCGCCGCCGATCCCTGTGCCTCCAACGCAGCAAGGCCAAGGAATTACAGGATGGGGGCTGCAAGGTCCTGACAGTCTAATTTCTATTAATTACAGCCCGTGCAGGATCCTGTCGCTGTGGAAAGAGGAGATGGGGAGATGGGAAATCATTGCAGGGCCGGGAGGACGCTGAAGGTTCTGAAGGTTGGTGGTGCCGACCGGCAGCAGCCAAAACATCCGGGCTGGCCACAGCAAGGAGGGGTTTATGGTGAGAAGCAACAGGTTGGGCTGGATGGAGGGATGGGGATGTTCTACCCTCCTCCTCCTCATGTTGTGTTGCTCGAATGCACGCTTTGCAAAGTTAAATCGCAAAGAGAGGAAATCTTTTAAGGGAAAAGAAAACAAAAATAAGATCTTGGCAGAAGGATAAAGGAAGGCAACTGAAATGCTCATTAAAACTGAGGGGCCCCATTTCCCTGTCCAAGTGGCCACATCTCTGGAGGTTCCCAGATCCTTTGAAATGCCTTGTCAGACAAAGTCTTTCATCCTACCTGATTCTGGCTAAATTCATGGACCCAGAAATTTTCACTGGAAGCGTGAAAGATAGAGCAACTCCATTCTGACTTTTCACTTCCCATCTGATCGCTGTTGATACAATTTATTCCTATGACAGCATCTGCTGCTTTCATGGGTTTTTTATTCTGAAGTACAACTCGTCTTTGTTAGTCCCATTTTCAGGCCTTTCATCATTTGAGTCACAACATAAAAGGCATTTAAACACTCCTGCTTGGAAACCAGGCTGGGAGAGGGTGGAAGCAAGGAGATGCCATGTCTCCCCAGTCCCAGCCCTCCTCTGGCACGGGATGGGTTGTCCTGGTGTGCCACAACCCTTTCGTGCTCCCACGTGCCTCCTGCCAAGGATGGCAGTGATGGGGATGCTGCGGCTCCATTTTGGAGTGATGCTGTGAAATCCAGATGTGCTTTGGGGTGCAGAACCCTGTAGACCAGGTCTCTGTTGGGGCAGCATCTCTCTCACCTACCACTGACCCAAGGAGTGTTTCCAGGGGCTCTGTGCCCTCCTCATCAGCCAAACCTCTCGTTAGACAACTAATTGCCTTTTGCTCTGCAGCTCCAGACCTGTGGTGCTCAGCTCTCCATGTCCCTGTGCTGGGGGGCTCTGCCACCCCTCACTGCCACCCACACCCCTCTGAACTCGCCAGGGACCCTTGTCCCCACCAGTGCCAGCAGATCCCTCTCTGCCCTGGCATCTGCCGAGCTGCTGGAGGCACCGGGGAGTTCAGAGCTACCCACAGAAAATTGGAGTCTAATAATAGCTCTGTGGTGTTGCACCAGCAGAGAGCTGGAACAGCTTCGTCTGGCAGGGAGAGGCCACCGCTGGCTCCTGTCTGCTCAGCTGGAAGAACAACGCCTTTCCCGGGATCCTCCTCCCCGGCTCCCAGCTCCGCTCCCCCTGCAGCCCCCGCTGCGGCTCACGGGCCACTCCCCACACTTCAAGGATTCCCTGCCCCAGCAGCGTGGCCCACAGCACTCCCCAGACCCCTCCCCGTGCACATGGGGCACGGGGCTCCACGCCTGCCACAGGGTTTGGACCGTGTGGAAAAGCCACTGGGGGCACAGAATGGGCAGGACTCACCCGCCACACCCCTGGATGAGCACCTCTGGCATGTGGTGGCCTGTCCCCCTCCTGCTTTAATTCCCCTGCCATATTTTCCACTCCAGCAGTCATTGCTGGCACCTGAGCATCCTCCAGCAACATCCCTCGTCCCACCTGCTCTCGCTCATCCTGGATCCCATCCCTTGTCCCCCAGCTCCCAGGAAAGTGAGCGCAGCTGGAAACTCTGCTGCTGCTTATTGGAATAACCTTTCAGGATTCATTTAGTGCCGCTTGCTTCCACCCCACCTTTCCATCGTCAGCACTTTACTAATTGCAACTTTTAACTCGTTGTGCCCAGGTAGCCTGAGAGCAGCTGCTGCTGTAAGGAATGGGGTTCCTCTGACCCCCATCTCTCCTTCCTCCTCAAATTAAGGGTCAGCCCAGTGAAGCGTGAACACCACACTCACCCCCAGCCTGCACGACCCCGCTCCTGCTCCCAGCTCACCCCACAAGCTTCCTGCTCTGGGAAAAGATCATCCCAGAAGACCACAAATCCCAGGCAAAATCCCAGCCATCACCTGGGAGCATAAATCAGAGCATGGCTGGGCAGGGAAGAGGCGAGAGATCCCGACGGCTATCGGAGCACTGTCTGCCTGAGACTTATTAAATTATGGCTCTCGAGTTCAGCATCTGAGCCCGGCGCGCCGGGGAGCGGGCGGGAGGGGGGTGGGTTACAGCCCCCTAATTCAATCACGGGGCAGAGGCGATGGCGCAGCTGGTGGGGAAGAAGAGCTGTGGCTGTCAACACAGAGAGAACGAGGCTTCCACAGCCTCCCTGGATGGCTCTGCCCACTGACCCCTCACAGCTGCATTTCCCCATGCACTGGGAATGGCTCCGTGTGGCTGCTAAGGGCTGGGGTCTGGTCCTGTGCTGGTGTGGCATCGGTGCCACCACACAGGATTGCACTGATGCAAGGCCGCCCGCACTGAAAGGTGGGATGTTGCCAGCTCTGCTGCCACACAGCTTTCTTTCCAAAGAGAAAACGAGCCAAGAAACTACATTTTCAGGAAACGGAGGTGCTTTTTACGTAAGTGCAAGAGCAGGGCAGGAGGAAGATGAGACGCTGGTTCCCAGCTGACACCGCTAACCAGCGAGTGTGACTAAAACTTGGGAATGCTTTGCACAGGGGTTCAGGCACTGTGGTGATGCCCATGGCATTAAAACCTCAGCAGCTGCCCAGGGAGATGAGGACAGAGGGACATAATCGGGTAGGAAAGAGAGGAGAGAGCTGGGAAGGCAGATGCTTCCCCTGAAAGCATTTCCAAGGTCAACGCTTGAAAGTGGAGCAGAGAGAGGATTTGGCTCAGGCAAGGGAGCGGGACCACGCTGGGATGCTCAGTGGGAGGCAGAGGAACGCCCAGCTCCCGCCGGCACCGAATCACCCAGCCGAGGGCTCAGTGAGGCACCCAGACAAGGGCACGGTCCCACCGGGGCGGCGCGGGCGGTGAGGGAGCTCCGGCCGCGCCGGCTCCTGCCTCCACGGCAGCAAATTCAATCGTGGCGAATAACAGAGTGGAACAAAATCCAGCAATGCAATAAAATCTCCCGGCGCCTTGTTCACCTGAAGCCTGAGCAGCCGGGGCTCGCACCGGAGGTGGCACAGCCTCTGCGGGCAACCTCGTGTCCGGGGAGCCCGGCAAGGGGAGGGAGGGTTTGAAATGGCCCTGGGTGAGCTTTCGACGGGTGACACTGCATCCCGAGGCCCACGGGAACAGGGGGATGGCCGGATTTCTGAGCAAGGGAGAGCTGCTGGTTCCTTAAGAAGCGGGGAGGTGAAATCCAATTGTGCAGCATCCACGGCTGCCATTAACCTGTCTGTGTACTCCCGCGGCCGCCCATCCCTCTCCTCCTGACAGCCGGGGCTGCCCGGCACACGCTGCCCCGGCTGCCCGGGGATTTGTGTCTGCCTGCTGCAGCGGCACACGACCCTGCCGCAGGCTTTCCTCCCGTGTTCCGCGCTGCTTCCAAAATGGAGCGCTGGCTGAACATCCCCTGGTGAGCTGGGGAGCCGCGGAACCGACTCCTGGAGAAGGAGAAATGGTGGCAGCGTGTGATGGGCGGCTGCGGGAGGAGCTGCCGGGGCAAACCACAGCTCCAGACTGAGGCCGGGAAAGATAATGGCATCACACTTCCTTGAAGGAGGGTCCTTAGGACTTTCCTTGGGAATGCCCCTTGGGCATTCAGCTTGCAGTGTCACGTCCATCAAGCGAGTGTTTAGATCCAGGGATCTTAATGGCAGTTTTTGGAAGCGCAGATGGGTTTGTGCCAGGCTTGCACGTTCCTGGAGGAGGCAGCCAGGTGGGCATTAGAGGGGTCTGCACTGCCAGACGTTCAGCTGGAGGCCCCTCAGATGTGCCAGCAGCGGCTGACAGGGGGAAAAGGCAGGATCTGGACTCGTTTTGCTCAGCCCCACACTCTTCCCGGCCCACGGGGAGGCTGAGAGCAGGCTGGTGGAGGAGGGAAGGGAGAGGAGAGGTGGGGAGCAGGGAGGAGGTGCAGCCAGCCCCACCAACCACCTCGCCTCTCTGCATCCCAGTTCCATTTGCAGATTTATTAAATCGAGAGCCAATTCCGACATAATTTCTTTCAAGCAGCTCCACCTCGCAGGTGTGCGGAATTTATTTGAGATAAAGAAAACCATTACAGAGAGACAGCAATCTTCAAAGACCACCTCGGAGACCTGAGAGAAATAAAAACACTAGCCCGTGCAAATGTGCAATTAAGTTTCAGAATACTCCTGCTCCATGAAAAGCTCCGTTCCTGCAGAGAACAGGCCTTTAAGGCAATTTTCCCAAACTCTATTCAGCATTCACTCAAAAATGCCTTTTTAAAACAACATGTGATTTTTTTTTTACCTCTCCCTGCCTCACTCCTCCTCCTCCCTGCGCTTGCTCCATCACTTCCAGGTGGGACACAGACAGCTCTGGGGGGGATACGGTTCCTCCCCATTTGGAGGGGGACATGAGGCACAGGAGGGGTCCCATCCACACAGGCACAGCTCTGTCACAACCTCCACTCGTGCCAGATCCACAACCCAGGAATTTTTACAGCTAGTCTTGTTATTCAAGGAGACCATGGCACTGGCATGGCCCAGCCTGGGGACAATTTGCCAACTATTCCCAGTTGAAGGATCTTCATATCCCTTATTCATGGGTCATTCTCTGCTTGGTGATTAATTAAAAATGCATAATTAACCTGTGGAACGCACTGCCATGAGGTATCGGGGAGGCCAGGAGCTTAGTGGGATTCGGGGGAGGATTATATGTTTAAATGGATAATGAGAACATCTGGTGGTACATTAACAGGGATGAAGGAGAATTAGGGAGAAGAGCTTGGCCTGCTGCCGGCACAGGGTGCAGGAGGGCAACCACGGGGCTGGCTCAAGGAGGGCACTGCTGGCCCAGCTCCAAGCTTGGCAGAGACACCAACGCACCCCTCCACCCTTGGGAAGTGTGATTTTGGGAATGAGTGGGTGTCTCTGGGGACGAGGCAGTGACAGAGGTGTCACCACAGGGCTGGGTGCCTTCGGGTTGGACGTGGCTGCCTGGGACAGCAGGATGGCCGCAGTGCTGCCAGCTCCTTGCCAGAACACCCAACCCAGCAGCCACCTCTTGTCCATGGAGACCAGTGGCATGACCGTGACCTCTGGAGACACCCTGATAAATCAGCCACAGTGTCCTTAAAACCCCAGGAGAGCATCCCTCAGCTGCAGCACTGCCTGCAGGTGACACCACACTGCACACGCCGTCATCTGTGCTGCTGGGGGCGAGCTCTCAAGCGTGGCACGCGACCAAGAATCCCAGGAAAGTGCAGGAGACACAAGACCAAACCTCAGCCAACCTGGCCCCGCAGGGTATCCCAGCCCAAGGGTGTGCAGCCCATGCAACAGGCAGTTCCTGGGGGTCTCCAGCTTCTGAACAACACGTGGCTTCCAGGACTGAGCCTGGCACACACCTTCTCCCTGTGGCAGCACCCCTCATCCACCCCAGGCTGCACAGAGAATCACAGACACCACCCACCATCCCCCTTGCACGGTGGGCACAGGCCACGTGCTTTGCTTCACTTCTTTGCCCCAGCCTCGGAAGTTTTCTTAGAAAAGCCTGGCAGCCAAAGCCAGCGACTCCGAGAGCAAACTCGGGGCTGACGACAGGATTACTAAATCCCTGTCAGCAAACAGGGCTCAGGCAGCTGCTCTTTTGCATTGTAAATCTGCTGCTCCACCGTTAGCACCGAGTGATGGTTGTGCAAGGCCTGGGAACCTCTGGGGGTGAAAAGCACTGAGGGCTCTCAGCAAGGTCCCCAAGAACTGGGGGTATCCTCAGCTCTTCATCACGCTGCAGCACCAGGCTCCTGCTTTGCAGCAGCTTGGAGAAGGAGGGGATGCTCAGTCCTCCCAGCAGGACTCTGGATGCTCTCAATGTCCCTTCACCGTTTCGCAGGCGATGCCACCGACTCAGCAAGATTGGGCAGCCAGAGGGATTTTGGGTGTCGTGGCCCCTCTGGGCTCGCTGCTGGTCCCCTGGGACGAGGTGGCTGCAGCACATCGTGCTCAGCCTGCCGAGCACGGCCGGGGCCTGCCGGGCCGGGGTTAATCTCGTTGTCACACTTTCCCTCCTTCTTGCTGGCTCGGCTGGCTTTGACCCGCTGTGAAATTGTGGCCAACAGCACTGAATATTTTAAGAGCAGCAATGCAGTGATGGCCGCGCGGCGGAGCAGCAAGGCAGGCCGGGAGCTGGGCTGGGCCCTCACCTCCCCCCCGCCACCACCAACCCATTAGCACAGTTCAGGGAAACCTAAAAAATTCAAAAGACACTGAAATATGCAGCATTTTTGCTCTCTCTGGAAATGACGCGCTTCGCTTCCCAGATGCTCCCGAGCAGGACGTTGTAAATAAGAGGCTTTATGACACAGAGGGTGCTGCCAATGGGGCTGCGGGATGCTGCAGAGCCCAAATTGACACCCCAGTCCCTGTCCTGCCCCTCGCTGGGGACAGAGCCGTGCTTGGGCTTGGAACAGACCTGCACTGCCATCCATGCCCATCCTCACTAGCACACTGCAGCCATTAAAGGAGTTCCCCTCTCCATCCTTGGCCTCTGCTGGCTGCTCCCTGCCCCGTTGCCCCCGGGATGTCCCCTCGGCACGTCCCTCCTCCCCTCGGCCGGGCGGGACGCGGGTGCTGCAGGACCTGACGCAAACACCTGTCCTCAGCACTTCTGCTATCTGGGGCACAGCAGAGCAGCAGCGGCGAGGAATTAAAAAAAAAAAAAGAGAGAAAAAAAAAAAAAAGGGTCTATTTGCATAAACCTCCCAAAAAGAGGAGCTGGAGCCTGAGTCTGGAGAGCTGGAATATCAGTCAGGGACCACCGGAGCTGGTAGGGAGTGCAATAATTATTTGGGAAGCGTCACCTGGACCTGGGCACGTTCTGCCACCAGGTCCCTGCGTGTCCCCAAAGTGCTGCCCCAGGGCTTGACACCCCATCTAGGAGTGACATTGGGACACTTTTGTATTCAGGTCTTAAGAGGGCAGATTAATCGCCATGTGCTGGATCTGTCACGCGCAGGGATATATATTCTTCTCAGAATTTACAAGTAGTTCTGTCTGAGAAATAAACAACTGGAGATAAAAATTACATTGTCACCGTGCAGGTGTGATCGATGGGCAAGACAAGCCCTCGGAGTGGCAGCGAGGTGCCACTGGCACAGCCTGCCCAGGGAGTGCCAGCACCTGGGGCAGCTGGCAGATGCCAAAGGGACTCTGGGAAAGGCAGTGGGATGTATTCCACCAACCCCAGCCTGTCGTGTCTCTGTCCCCAAAGCCAGGAAAAGTGGGAACAGCCACCAAGGCCATCCCCAAGTGAGGCAGATGCCAAACCCTGGAGAAAACAATGCTGGTAATGGGTGGCCAGGATGCAACCGTGGGAAGATGCCTGGAGCAAAGCAGTGAGTGACAGAGGGGGCTGCAGCCCCCAGGTCTGCTCCTCGTAAAAGCCTCTTGGGCTCTGTCTCAAGCCCCAGATCCTCCTCTCCAGTGTGTTTCCAAGGTCAGCAATGGGCACAAGACAGCCAGGCTGGCAGCCACCGGATTCCCCAGGGATGTGAGAGAAGGATTGATGCAGTTTACACCAAGCCCCTTTCTAGTTTGGTTTCTCCTTCATCCTTCTCTGCTTCCCATGGCTGCATTGCCTTGGCCCGGCTTGTCATGGAGTGACAGAGCACATTGCCTGCTGGGTCACTCCCTGGGGAGGGACAGGCATTGGCTCCCTCACAGTTTAAATCTGAATTCACACTGAGAGCACTAAAAAAGCTCTGCGTGGATCCTCTTCCCAGCCTTCGGCATCCTGAGGACTCATGACTCGGCTCAGCCTGCTGGGATGGAGATCCCAAAACCATCTGGGGACATCCAGCTGCCCCTGAGGCGGGTGCCTCGCTCCGGGCTGGCACCCAGCAGCTGGTCCAGCAACTGCCTTCAGTCTATTAATAAAGCTGGAGCAGCTGGGAGAGCATCCACCTCACCAGTCCTCGGGATTTATCCACACTGCTCTGCCTTATCAGCCATGCTTTTCACAAGCACTTAAATTCGGGAGGAAAAGGAAAAAGTGAAATCAGATAGAAATGCAGGTCTGTTTGCTGTTTTCTCCAATGAAATGGTTCTGGGTAAACAGCAGACGCCTTTGATGAAATCCCAGCAGGCTTAAACAATAAAGCTGGTTACAAACTCAATCTGGCGCAGATATCAGATCTGAAATTGTTTCAAAAAACATGTCAACATTTTCTAATGCTGCTGCAAAACTTCCTCGGCACTTTGCCACAAGCTGCATCTGTGACGCAGGACCTGCGCCGCTGTCCCAGCTCGTGCTCCCACTGCTGCACTTCCCAGGGGGAGTCCTGCCCTGGCACCTCTGCAAGCCTCTGCCTGCTGGGAGACCCTGAGCTGCAGGAAGATGCTCGGTGGCATCACCTGGGAGGCAGGAGATGCACATTCCCAGCCCCCATGGTCGGGGTACACTGGGTTGTTTTCCAGCTGTAAATGCAGTTCCCATCCCCAGGCACAGCCTGGCTGAGGCTTTGCAGTGCTGGATCAGGGGCATCAGGCAGGGTGGGCATCCCTCTCATCACAGCCCAGGGATGGAATTCAGCCGTGGGTTCATCCCAGGCACCACTAAGGACAATTGACTTTTCCATGGAAAAACAACTTGCAAAACGTTGTGGTGGCAGAGGAGCACAGCCTGGTGCCCCTCTTGGGTTCTGCCTCCCGTGTGCCACCTCTGCATCCTGCTGGGACACCGGGGCAGGGTGAGGCTGCATGGGGATGCACAGGCCCTCCATGGAATGGAGGCAAAGCTTGGTCCCTCTCCTACACCTATGGCACAGGCTGGTGGGCACAACGGGGACCGTCCAGCACAGGGCAGCTGGGTCAGGGTGACAGGAAATCTGGCAGCTCCGTTGGTGTTGGAGTGACAGGGACCATCCAAACTCGGAAAACACATGGAGCTAGAGTGCAGTGAGGCAGGTCCTGCGCTGGCATTGCCAGGACCAGCTTGCCAGTTACACGGCACTGGCACTTCCTAAACTCTGTCAGCACTTGGGGTCTCTGGAGGACACCAGGGGATGCAGCTGAGGGGGTGAGAGGCTGAGGAGGAGGAGGAGGAGGAGGCACACCTGGTCACACCACAAACACAGACACTGTCTTGGCTCTGGTTAAAAAGACAGCACCATCTCTAAAGATATTTAGGGTCTCCCAAAGGCTCCCACCTCCAACCATAAGAGATCTGCTCCACCAGCGTGGGGGAAGACACACTCATCCCTTGTTGGATCCAGCCCTACACACACCCCATCCCACACCCCGAGGAAGCCCCCAGCCTGGAGCTGATGCCTGACACAGCTCATGGCCCGTGTGGCTGTGATGGAGCGGCAGAACCTTCATCCCTCCCAGGAACTGGAAATGACAAAGGGGACACAGGAGAGGAAAAACGGGGCACGAGGAAGAGGATGAGGAGGGTGGGCAGCCCTGGGGGGTGCAGGGGGCCGAGCCTGAGCTCCGGAGCAGCGCAGGGGATGTGGCAGACCTGACCCCTCTGCGGAGGTTGCCTTTGCCATCGATCCCTGTTGCACTCAGGCTCATTAGGGCCGGGAGCTGCTGCGAGCGGCTGCTGGAGGAGACAGACGGGGGGAGCGCTCGCTGTGGCTCCCTGGATCGTATTAAATATTTACTTTGTTTTGTTTTGTTTTTCCCAGCTATATTGATCAGAGATGGAGTGGGGAGGGGGGGTGGGGAACAAGGGGGTGCTGTTGGATGCTGGGAGGGAAAAGCAGAGGCAACGACTGAGCTGGAAAATGGGGACAGACCCTGTCAGGGCGTTCCCGAGGGATTCACCTGCTCTCCCAAGGGGCACCCAGTGCTGTCACCCTACAGAGATGCTCCCCTCAGAGCCATTCATCCCCTTCAGGGTCGGGATGGGCATCACCAGCACACGGTGGGGGGGCAGTGGGGCAGCTTCCACTCCCCATCCCACACCAGCCCCGTCTCGAGGGATGCAGGACGGGGGGATGCCCAAGGCGAGAGCACCTCATAGCTTGGGGTATCCCCCCACCCCGGGCCGGGAGGTGCCCCCCGCATCCAGGCTGGGCCCCGGGAGCGGCCGCGCAGTCGGCACTGTTTCTATTTCGAGAGGAGCTCTACTGGAAAAGGAACAAAAGCCGAGGGAAGCTATAAATAGCCACCTCCTTCACACCAGCGCCTCCTCCGCCCCAGCATCCCGAGGCCGGGGGGTCCCGCAGCCTGGCCCGGGCTCAGCCCCACTGCCAAACCCCCTCCACGTCTTCGAGCCAACATCTCCATCTGAAAACCAGAGGGAATAATAAGCCGGGGAAGATCTGCCGCCGAAGTAGAACTGGCTGCGAGCAGCGGTGTGCCAAGTTACCCGGCGGCTCTGCCCAGCCACAGCCCCGTTCCCCGGGGGATTTGCCGCTGCCCAGCCATGCTCTGCACCCAAAAACACCCCGCGGGGATGGATTCCACCACCTGGGGATGCTCCTCTTGTCCCTGGCTCTGTCTGCGGCTGGCAGGGAGCAGGAAGAGCCGAGTGGCTCGGGCAGACCTACTTTCAAGGCTTTAATCCTTTTTGCTTAAAGAATCTTTTTTTTTTCCTCTCCCCTCTCTTTCTTTTCTTCCCTTTCTTTTCCTTTCCGCGCGGCAAAGATGGGGTCTGATCAGAGGAGAGACACAGGGAGCTGACAAGCTGCGGCGTACGGAGAGAAAGGAGAAAGAAATACATATTTATTACCCTCAATTATTAAAAAATAGATAGCAGCAGATCTTAGGCCCTGGCAGAGGCACTGCAGAGTCGTTTGTCTGAGGACTATTTTGTTTTTTAAATTCCATTGAAATTATAATACGCTGGGCTTGTTAGCACAAACACCCCGGCATATCCCTGCCGAGGGGGGATCATCCCAACCCCTCTGCTGGCTCTGGTGTGCTTCCCGCAGGGTGGCTGTATCCAGCACCCGATGGGATGCCGAATTTGCAGGCAGCGGGGAGGGAAGGAGGGAGGCTCAGGGAGGCAGGAGCTGGCAGCGGATGCAGCCGGCAGCTTTTGTCCCCCTCTGCCTTCCCCCCGCGGGGATCAGAAGGGCTCTGCCCGGTGCAAGCACATACCAAATGCACACGGATACCCAGCTGGGTATCTCATGGGCAAGATCTCACCCACATCACCTCAAGCCAAAAAGCCCCATGACATTCTCCGTGCCCAAGGACGGGCTTTGCACCCCTCGGGTGGCACCGTGGGGGTCCCACGGTCACAGGGATGGGGTTTCCCCAAGCAAACCAATGCGAACGCTGGTGCAAATGCAGCTGGAAAAAAATAGAAAGCGGTTCCCAAGTGCGGCACACGGGGCTGGCGGAGCCGCTGGCACCTCCCCTCCGCTTGCAGGGCTGCTCCGTAAGGAGCCCTGCCAGAGCAGCAGCAGCCAAATTCCCTCCCGCCGCTGCTCCCCAGTAAACAGCGGCTGCATCCTCCCCCGTGTGATGGTGATGCCGGGACTTAGGGAGCACGTGGAGCACCTCTGACACCCTCCAGCTCCAGCACCGCGCTCTCCCCACACACGGGATCTGTTTGCACGCGCTGGACCACCATGGACCTGCTGAGCCATCACCTCTCCAGGGCCAAATCCCGCTGCCACCCCATCCCGCTGGCCAGGAGAGACGCAGCCGTGAGAGGAACCAGCTTTTGGCGCCGTGAGCCAGCAGAGCGGTCACGGCTCTCCCAGCCCAGGCAGGAGCATCGCTAGAAGCTGCTCACCAAAGCTGGGCCGGCTCCAAGCTGCCGTGCCGGCTCCGAGCCGCTGTGCCAACACCACCGGGAAGCAAGCAGCCAGCGGGCACATATGCTGTTAAAAGGGAAAAGGAGCTTTCTACACCAAATGGAGCATTTTCTGCTTAATAACCCCCAATCCTAATCTGCGCAAAGAAGATTGCCCCCCGCATCTTCCCGTCCTGCATCTGCCGCTCGCCCTGCCCGCACTTAACACCCGGCCAGAGCCGCGGCTGCCCCGTCAGCACGTGCCCTCACAGGAAAAGCAGGAGAAACACCGGCCACGGGGAAAACGGGCGATGCCCAGCACGGCGCTCATCTCCTTTGTCAGCACCGAGCCTCCACCATTTGTCATCAGTAAAAATAATATTCCTAAAAGTGTCCCCCCTCTGATTGCCGGGCTGTGGGTTTCCATGGTGATGCTGCTCCGCAGGGATGGTACAGGGGGATCGGTGGGATTGGTGCTTCCTCGATTTGGGAGATGGGACGCGGTGTTGACATCCGGAGCGAGGACAGCACCAGCCCTGCTGCTGGCAGAGGATCCTGAGGCTGAGCCAGCTCTTTCCACCTTGGGCTTGAGCGGCGTCACCCAAAATAGCAGGGGAAGAGCAGCCTTGCTGGAGAGGACACGGATGCTCCTGTGTCCCAGTGGTGCTCCTGAGGCCATGCCCTGCACCCCTGCCCGTGCCAGCACACGGATCCCCAGCTCCTCCTCACTGACTCCCACCAGGATCCCGCTCACTTCTGGTCTCATGGCTCTCCCTGCAGCCTCCCACTTGTTGCCTCTGCTCTTAAATCAGACTCCAGCCTCCTTCAGTGGGTTCTGAACGAGGGCAACACCTCGCCCATCCCAACCTGCTGGGAACCCAAACAACAGCCACCACTGCTGGGGTGTGGGTGCCCGTGCTGCTGCTGCTCCTCCAGAGTGCTCTGCAAACATAATCTGCTCTTAATAACCCAGGCCTCTACTGATCGTGGCTGAACCCTGGAATTGCACTTTGCAAACAAAGCCCAAGTTTTTGGCTGCTTGGGGGAGACTGAAGCAGCTTCCTGGGGTGGGGATGAGCAGCAGTGTCACCCAGGGGTGCCTCAATGTGGGGTATAGTGGGACAGGTGGTGCCCCAGTGCCCCACGGCTGAAGTGGCCGTGTCCTGGGTCACTCCTCTGTGAGGGGGGCTTTGCCTCTACTCTCCCACAGGGGCACTGCCAGGAGCAGGGGACACCCCACTGGGAGACAGCCCTGGTCACACCTGGCCACCACCACGTCCCTCCTGGCTCCCACACTTCCTTGCCTGGTTTTTGCCTTCAAACAAAGCTTTGGCTATTGCTGTCAAAACCCATCAGCGCTCCAGCAGTTTCCAGCAGCCCAAGTTCCTGCCCGGCCCCAGGCAATCCCATTCCACTCATGGCCTCATCCTGCAAACCATGGAGCCCCACCGCCCCTGCTGCTGGCCTGTGCCACTGGCTCCAGCACTGCCAGGTGCTTCAGGGAAAGATGGGTGTGAAATCACGCCGGAAAATGCATATTTCTACGTCTCCCCAGCAGGTTCACTGATATTTTTAGGGCAACGCTTCGAGGCCACCCAGAGTGTCACCCAGAGCCTCTGGCACCCAGATGGGACTGCGGGGTGCCGGGTGTGGCATTTTAGGCAAAAGGTGGGAATAACATGCAGCCAAGCATGGCCACGGCTCTGACCCTGCCGGGCTCCATCAGTGCAGGTCACTGAGCGGCGACGGCTCCTTCGCATCCCGGCTCCGACTCCAGGTCTAGGCAGGTCTCGCCTGCCGAGCCCTCCTCGCCTCCCCCAGCTCCACCACAGCGACAGCCTGGGCCGCATCCTGACCCCCTCCCTCGCTTCACCGGGCACAGAGAGCTTGTGGCTTCCTATCAGCTCTTTAGGAAATTAAACTTTTATAAGCAGAAAGGTTTCTGGGCTCTTGGCTCCCCGGCGCAAGAACCGCAGTCCAGCTTGCGCCTGCACCCTGCCCACTGACTGCTGCCCTGGCAGGGAGGGATGGAGGCTGGACGCCCTGCCGATGGGATGAGCGATGGAAGGGACAGGGATGTGGCTGCCCATGACCTTGGTGTCATCCTTGACCTGGAAATCTCCTTCTCCTGCATCGCCAGTATTGCACTCCTGCCTGCAGCTGCCTGCGGCCACCTCTGACAAGGCTGGGACACCCTCACCCAGGATGGAGCTGCATCCCACACTGTCACCCACTGCCACAGCACCAATGACATCCCACTGCACAGAATCCACCCTGATTCACACCAGTGACCCCACGGATGAAGCTCACGGGGCGCAAGAGGCCCAAAACGTCCCCAGGAACAGCAGCACTTGCCCGGCCACGCTGTCACCATCCTGCTGCAAACGACTTTGCCCGTGTGGCACCGCGTGTGAAGCTGTCCCCTCAGAGCTGCCTCCCTTGGAGGTGTCAACCACGGCACAGCTCCTGCTGCCTCAAGTCCTGCCATGGCCCCAGCCTCAAGCCTGGTCCCCAGCAGCGGGACGTGGAAGGCGGTGGCAGTGCCACATCAGCCCACGCTGCCACCCACCAGCACAGCCCTGCGTTGCCACCATCCTTGCCAAAACCAGCCAGCCCCGAGGCCCGCAGAGGGGTTTGGCCCCAACAGCAGCTGTCCCCTTGTCCCCTTGCCTCACATGTGGGGTGTCCCCTCCACATGCCGCTTGGGGCAAATGCTGGGGACGGGGACCCCCTGCCCAGGGATACCTGGCCACGGTGAGGCAGGGAGGGGAGAACCTGCCGGCAGGATGGAGGCCTCCTCTAACTGCCTGTTGAATTATTCAGGAACGGTATTAACTTATAAATGAGGGTGTTTGACTGATTTTGTGGTTGATGTACAGATAAATTCTAATGAAAGACAGCTACAAGATTTTAAATTATTAATTAGACTGCCACTTAACAAAGCCTATTTGGCACTCTATTTCCTTGCTTAACAAGACAAAAACTTTAAGAATAGGTTTTGCTTTAGCCCACAGGCTCTTCAATTTGCATTTTGTTTTTCTAGCTCCACAAATGAAAGCTGTAGATCTTGACCTTAACAGGCTACCCCTGGTGGGATCCAACCCTGTCGGCAGCCTCGCTGCCTGCCTCCACCTCAGGCTCCCAGTTTCCCAGCCTGGATGATGCTTTTCCTCCAGCCGGCAGCACCAGGGCTGGGAATCAAGGCTGGAAACCGGGACTGCTCCAAAGGCTTGGGGTTTATTCTCAAGTCATCCAGCCGGGTTGGGTTAATACGCCAAACAAAGCTGAGGCGGGAGCCAGAGAAAGGAGCATCCGAGTGCGAGGCCGTGCAGCCGCAAGGTGACATTTCCCCCAGTGGGAAAAGCATCCCTGGGGTGGCAGCGGGGGCTCTGCCCTGCCTGGGGGTCCGCGCCCCAATGCCAGGGGCTGCACTCACAGCCTCGGCACCTTCTCCACTGCCCGAGCCTCGTCGGAGAGGGGCATGTGCTGGTGGCGGCGAGGGCTGGGCCTGGGGCTGTGTGGCCGCCCCTCCCTGGGGCATGGGACAGCAGTGGGGGGTCCAGCCGGGGTCCCCCCGCACGGCACCGCTGTCCCCAGCATCTCCCCGGGACTGGCCCCGGTGCAGCGGGGCTGGGGGTCCTGCCCCCCCCACCGTCCCGGACCCCCCGGGAGGGCCGGCTGCTCCCCTCGCTGTGATGTCACAAAGCTCCCCGATGATGTCCCAGGCGGTTGCCATGGAAATCGCGTGATGTCACAGCGGAGCGATTCTCCTCGGGGGGGGCCGAACGGGACGGCTCGCCCCAACTTCCTCGCCGAACCCCCCGCGCTCCCCGGTGAGCCCCGTTTCCCGTTCCCTCACCCTGAGGGACGAGCACCGCCCCCCGCCGCGCCCGCCGCAGCCCC
>VZSE01008782.1:118692-143143 GCA_013398275.1 Promerops cafer
AGCGCCGCCCCCCCGGGCTCTGCGGTCCCCCCGGGACCGACTGTCACTCGCGGCACATCGTTGTCCCCTCTGCCGTCGTCGTCCACACGGTGCCCCGTTATCGCACCGAGGCTCCGCCGCGCCGCCCCGCGCCTGCCGCGGTCACGGCTGTCCCCGCTGTCCCGCCTGCCCGGCTCCGTCCCTGCCGCTCCCCGGGGACCCGCCGTCCCCTCGGCCCCTTATCGTGCCCTCTGCCCGCCGTGTCGCCGTGTCCTGCCGAGATGCCGCCGTCCGATCCCGGTCCCTGCTGTCCGCGCTGTGCCCGCCGCCCCGGCACGGTCCCAGCCGCTTCCTACGGTGCCCTCCGCCCCTTCTCGTCCCCTCCGCCCCACCGGGTCCCTGCTGTCCCACCGGGGTCACGGATACCCCACCTGCTGTCCCCTCTGCCTCCCGGTCGCTGCTGTCCCCTTTGTCTCCCGATTCCTGCTGTCCCCGCACTCTCCGCCGCGATCCCGACACCCCACTGCCCCCGAGCTGTCCCCACTGTCCCCAGACAGTCCCTCCTGCCTCCAGAGGGTCCCTGGCGCCTCCTCCCCTGTGCACCACAGGGGGTCCCGCTATCCCCCCGGGAACGCAGCTGTCCCCACTGCCCCGCCGGGATCGCCGCTTTCCTCGGGGGATCCCCGCTGCCTCCGCGGTCTTCTATCGTCCCCTGGAGGTCCCCGCTGACCCCGGACTGTCCCTGCTGCCTCTCGAGGGTCCCTCTTGCCTCCTTCCCTCTGTCCCACCGCGGGTCCCGTTATCCCAACGGGAGCACTGCTGTCCTTATTGCACCGTCGGGATCCCCGTTATCTCCAGGGCGTCCCCATTACCCTCCGGTCCCTCTTGTCCCATGCTTCGCAGGGACCTGGCTTCTGCCCCACGACACGGGTGTAGGGGGGGGGACACACACGGACCCGTCACCATGACAACGTCCCCGGTGCCCCCGCCCCGTCCCTGTGATAGCCTTAGGACCGTTAACCCTGGAGCTGTCAGCACCGCGAGGGATGCGGCGGGACCACGTCCCCGACGTGAAGGGCGGACAGCCCCGCCATCGCAGCGCTTGTCACATCCCACTGCACTCCCAGGGTCCCGCCGGGACGGTGGCGAGAGCTCTCGGTCCCCGCCGCACCGCCCGTCCCGTCGGGGCCCGCCGGTGCGCTCCCAGGCTCGATCTCTCGGCCGGCGACTGCTCCGGCCTTGCGCGGGGATCGCTTAGTGCTGCCTTCCCGCCCCCACGTGCGCCACAGCCATGGCGGCCCCCGTGCGGGTCGGGAGCGCGGCCCCGGTGCCCGCCAAAGGTGGGCTGGCACCGGCTCAGCGCGGGGCTCCCGGTGCCGCTACCGGGCGCTGTTTTGGTTGCCTCGACGGGGGAGGCCAGGCCGGTGGCGGGAGGTGGCTCCGCCACCGTCCCGGCCACCCCCGCCGCCGGCCCGGCCCAGCTGGCCCTTTGTCGGTTGTCCCGTGGGCCGTGCGGGGAGGGTTTGGTGGCTCGTGAGTGCCGGTGTTGGGCTGGAAATAGTGAATAATCCCCCTGCTGTCACTCCCCCGCTGCACTCTGGCATCGCCGAGATGTAGGGGGGCGGCTGCTGTCGGGGGGCGGCTTCAGGATGAGGCTCCGGGGATGGATCACCCGGCGCTGGGTGGCTCCTTCCCGGTGGGATAACGGGATCCCCATGCTGGGGAAACAGGGATGCTTCAGGGTGTCGCCGGGGTGCTGGCCGATGACCCCTGAGTGGCTGGGCATGTTGTCCTCTCGGTGTGGGGGACAGCCAGCTGCACTCACAGGCTTTCACATAGTTACTGCGGTGCTTTTTGGGCTAAAAAAAGCCTTCTTGCTCCCCCAGAGAGCGCTAGCAATCTGCCCCCAGCGTGAAGGGCAGGACCACCCCCCCCTCCCCTTTTTCCCGCTTGTCCCTAGGGGTTTGAGCACAGCGACCCAAGGGCTGGCATGAGGACAGCAAGGCTGCTGGCGGCCCGCGGGGTGCGCTGGCCTCTGACGGCTCCTTTAGGTCCCCCCGTTTGTCCCGCAGCCCGAGCGCGGCACGTGGCCCAGCAGATCCCCGAGGAGATCCTCGGGAACGCGGAGCTGCGGGAGGCGGCAGAGGCGCTGCCCCCCAACTACAACTTCGAGATCCCCAAGACCATCTGGCGCATCCGGCAGGCTCAGGCCAGGAAGGGTGAGCGCTGAGCCGGGGCGTGAGCAGTTTTGGGGCTGGTTTGTGCTGCTGAGCCCCGCGGTGGGACCCCCATGGGGCAGGGGTGGGGCCGAGCCGCTGCTGTGCCCCCGGTGTGTTTCGGCTCTGTCTTGGCGAGCTCTCCTCCTCTCGAGGGGGGTTAATAGATCTGTATCTCTGGATTATAATCACATTGGACAGGACAGGTTGAGCTGCGCGGACCTGTCAGCCTGAAGATGTGTCTGGGATGCTGGCCAGGTCCCTGCTGTGCTCCTCTTGCCTCTCTCCTCTCTCCCTGCACTTTCCTGACACACTGCTGGGGCTGGGAAGGGGGAGCCCCACAACACCAGGCACAAGGGGGGCTGGCAGAGAGCTGGGCCGTGCTGCTCTCTGGTCTGAACCTTCCTCAGAGGGATGTGTAGCCCCAGAGGAGCGGGCAATGATTGTGGAGGCTTCAGGAGTGGTGCCAGGGCTTTCCCTGTGCATCCCACTGAGCAATATGTGATCAACCACGGGGAGCAGGGCACGGAGCCTCCCCGTCCGTCCCCGGGTGTCACCAGCGTCCCCACCCTGACTTCACGTGCAGACAGGGGCTGCTCGTGGGGCTGTGTGGCAGAGCCAGATTTGAAACGCTTTGTATCCACCTGGGAATGTCTCTGCCTGCTGCCACCGGGCTGGCAGGGCTGGCAGGCGTCACGGGGGATGTTCTGGAAGCTGAGCTGCTCCGGGCTGCGGTGCCGAAGGGCCGGGAGGTGTGGGGCTGTCCGGCCCATTCCGGCTGTGGGGTGGGAGTCAGGGCTGGACGTGTCCCTTCAGGACACAGCGAGGCCGCCCAGGCGTGCTGCTCTGGCTTTCCTTGCTGTGTTTTGCTGCTTGGCACCTCCTAATTAAATGTAAATATGCGGCTGGGATTTAGGCTTCCGAGCTGGGAGCGGAGCCCATCAGCCAGCCAGCCGTGCTGGGATTTAAAAATCCGCGTGTGCAGAGACCAGCCAGGGGCTCGTTGCTGGGGGAACGCAGCCTCCCACAGGGCTGCAGCCAGCCCTGCCTGTGCCCTGCCTGCTGTGGGGTTTGGGGGGGTTGGGGAGCACCTCCTTTCCCCATTGTGCTGTGATGGTGGAGAGCGAACCCGCTGCCTCCTGCCAACCCCCTGTCTGCAGATCTGGGGTGGAGGGCAGCCCCAAATGGGCCAAAATGGTCTCAATGGGCTGAGGGACGCTGGGACATGGAACCCTTGTCCCTACTGGGTCAGGCAGGGGCTGGCAGAGCATGTGCAGCTTTTCTTGGGCCCTGCGGGTTGGAACAGGGTGGGATCAGCCTAATTTGAGCCAGACCTTTACACAGCTCCACGCTGGCCAGCGGGCTGGGCCTGGCAGCACAGGGGTTTTGTTGGAGGGGAATCTGGAGAGAGTGTTCAGATAGATAGCATGGAAGCTGTGATATCTTAGTGGGATTGGGAGGTGAAACAACAACAGGATTAATGGTGCCTTCTCCATCATGGTCCCTGCTCCTCCCCACCACCCCATGGGGGGCTCCTGGCTGGACCCCAGGCACTGGGCAGTTCGCTGGCCTTTGGAGGAAGAGGGATTGTTGTGAGCTGTGAGGAGGGAGCAAATGAGGAAACATAATTTGTTGTTGAATAAATTCCTGCAAGGCACAATGCTGCGGCTGTTGCTGGCCACCCTCCTGAAATGGAGAGAGAAGCTGGGAGGGGGGTGTGGAGAAGGGCAGTGAGGATGATCAAAGGTTTGGAGCAGCTTCTGTATAAGGAGAGATTAAATAGATTTAGATCCTTTAGCTGGAAAAGAGGTGAAAGAAGGGGGACATGATAGGGATGTAGAATTGTGAGTGATGTGGAGAGGCTGAACAGGGGATGATTATTCACTCTTTCTTGTACCAGGAGAACCAGGGGCACGCGTTTACATTATTAGGAGCAGGTTTAAAATAAACAGAAAAAAGTACCTTTTGCTGTGCAGCACATAATTAAAATTTGGAAGTCATTACTGTGGGAAGTGGGAGAGACCAGCAGTGTCAGCGGGTTCAGAGGGGGATGAGGTGTGGGCCCAGGGAGAGTGGATGCGGCCCAAGGCAGGACAGTCTTCACCCCAGCTGCCAGAGCCACCCGAATTTTTGGCCAACACCTGGCTGGTTTGGGGAGGGTGGTTTGTGGCTGCACCTTGAGCTGGTCACCACTTCAGGCTGTCCCTTCCAGCCCCTCCTCACCCCGTGGCTGTTTCTCTTCCCAGTGGCCCTGCAGATGCCGGAAGGGCTCCTCATGTTCGCCTGCACCATCGCTGACATCATTGAGCGGTAAGACCACGGCTTTTCCCTGGGGCTGGCCAGAGGATGGGGGCTATTTCTGGGGATGGGTTGGCCAACTGGGCAGGATGAGGCCCAGGGCTATGGATGAGGAGGTGCTGTGGCTACCTTTGTGGGGCCACAACCTGGCTGGGCACAGCTGGGCAGCCCTGCGGCAGGTCACGGGGACCCGCTGCCAGCCCTGGGGACAGGGACCGGCACGGTGCCAGCCCAGCCCTCGCTGCTTGGCTTCTCCTCCCCTCTCCGCTGTGCCGGGAGCTGCTGACAGGCTCAGCACGCCGGCCCCCGCGGGGGTGCTGGAGCCGGGGAGCAGCCGTGTTAACAACCGGCTGACGCCAGCCCGGTGCCCGCGCGCTCGCCACGGCGGCGCAGCCAGGGCAGGGCCGGCAGCGGGGCCACCGCTGCGGCACAGACCCATCCTCCTCCCCCGTGGCCTCGTCCTGCCTCTGCAGCCACGCTGCCCTGCCCGGCTCTGAGATGCGCAGGGGCAGCCTTGCTGCGGCTGGGGAGGCTTGAGGCCACGGTGATGGCACGGAAAGGGTCACTCCTGCTGGGCGACCCCTTCCCCACAGCTCCTCTCTTGATTTTTCTGTGCCGCTTGGGAGGCGAGGCTGAGGCACTGGAGAGGAGCCGGGCTGTGCAGTGACAGTGGATACAGGCACCTTGCAGAAATTGGCTGTGATCTCTTTCCTGCTGAGCGCATCTGCCTTCCTCCCCACCCACCACAGCCCCCTCCGCAGCCCCTCTCTGTTTTAGCACAATGAATTAGTGCTAATAGCACTTCGTGCCTCGTCTGCCATCGGGGTCGTGGCACTCATTAGCAGCTGCCTTGCCGAGGCCAGCAGCCTCACCTCCCCACCGCGTGCTGGGTGTGAAGGCAGCCGAGCCCGCAGGCTTTGTCCCCGCCCCTCAATCGTATCCCCCGCGGGGATCGCGGCAGCCCCACACTCGGTGGGAAGGTGGGCGCGGGCAGGGGACGGGCGCGGGGGGCAGGGGATGGGTGCGAGTGTGGGCAGCTCCGCGTGGGTTTGTCCCTTTAAGTGGAGCTGCCTCCTCTCCGGCTTTGGCACCCAGCCGCTTTCATGTCTCCGACTTCAAAGGCAGCGGATTAAGGGGCTCTTTTATCTGAATGAAACCTTAAGCCCCACTTCCCGGTGGATGGTGGATTCCAGGGTGCTGAATGCCAGGGTGCCGGTGGATTCTGGGATGCTAGCATCCTTACTGGACTCGCTCTCTTTGCTGGGGGTGCTCCACAGGGCTGGTGAGGGGTGCTGGTGGGAGATGGGTGCTGCATGGGTGGAGGTGCCCAGCCAAGGGAGGGGATGTGGGGGCTCTGATGGGATGGTGTGTGGATGTAGGATGGCTTCAAGGCTGAGGGCCCTATCCTTTTCTCACTGCCACCATGCAGCACCCAGAGACACCGCACTGCCACTCTCTTACTGGGAGTACTGGGTGCCATCCATGACCCTGGCTGGGGATGTGGCTGTGCTGGGTGCCAGAACTGCCAGCCAGAGGATTGTGGCTGCGGGCAGGAGTGAGCCCAGCCCTGTGTCCCCTCTTTCGGGGACACACTGGGGACCTGGTTACAGTGCTGGAGGTGAGGTGTGAATCGGCAGGTGGCCTCGTTAGTTCCTGCCTCTTCCTGCTATTAATATTCATCGCCAGCCTTAATGTGGAATCTCAGCTTGGCCGCCGCTCCTGCTGGCCCTCCTCACCCAGTGCTGGGGCCGGATGAGCCTCAGACGTGACAGGAATCGCTGCAGCTGTGTGCTCTGGCTGCTGTGGCCAGGCTGGGGACAGGGGCTTGGGTACCATCAGCCCTGGGCTGGTGTCCCCTTCCTCCTGGTGACAGAGAGGGTGTGAGGGCTGAATACCTGTGTGCCAACGGAGGGCATTGCTCAGTGAGCAGCCCCTTTCCTCAGCCCATCCCCACAGCCTCCTGCCCTGTCCTTGCTGGTGGCAGTCTGGGGAGTGAGTTCCCCCTCCCCTGCATTCTCTGCTGCTGGCTGCAGAGCCATGCTCAGGGCTGGTGCCCCTGGGGTGACAGTGCCCACCTCTGTGTGTTTCAGTTGAACTGGAGCCGTGTCAGCTGCCACTCAGACGGAATATTTATCCCTTCTGCTGGAGCTGCCTTTTAATAGAATATTTGTGCCATGGCCTGGTGGTGCTGGGGAGAGCCGAGAGCAGGGATGTGGCTCACTCCCCCGCATCACAGGAGGCTCAAGGGGGACACAGTGGGATGCCAGCGTCACCACGTCCCTCACTGCCATGTGGGAGTGAGCAGGCCCCTGGGGAGCTCCGTGGAGTAAGGAGGGGAGGGGGCAGCCAGGTGGGGCCTGTGTGAGCTTCCCAGCATTGCACTGGCGCTTGCCGAGCCCCGAGGGGCTGCGGGGATGAAGATGTAGCCGAAGCATCACAGCTGCCACTGGAAAGGCCGGTGGGGTTCTCAGCCTGGAGCCTTTGAAATCAAGAGCACACTCGGAGCATTGACCGGTGTGAGGCCAGTTAATTACCGTTAATAGGTTTGTCATTGTCAAAGCTCTGCCGGGGCTGGCGGCCCGGCTGCGGGGGGGCGTCGGGGCCGGGGTCTGCGCGCTGCCGGCGCCGCATCACGACGCTCCCGCGGCACCTTCCAAATTGGCTCCATTTGTCACGGCTGATGTAATTCGGCAGAGGGGAACTCGTGCTGGGGGGTGGCAGCGTGGAGAGCTGCGTGGGGGGAGCTCGGACCACAGCTCCGGGAGGGGCAGCCCCCCAGCCCACCCGCTGTCGTGCTGGGGAGGTGGCAGTCGTGTCCCCCTGCGCCACCAGCTTGCAGCTGGGGGCTGTGCAGCCAGGAGTGGACCCCTGCTCCCTTCCCTGCCGGGGCTGGAGCAGACGGATCAGCTGGGCTCTCAGCTGGGCTTTTGATTCTGTGTTAATAAAGTCGGCTGTCAGGCTTCGCAGCTGCTAATCCCTCTGTCTTCCTGTGCCACGCCAGGGTGAGAGGCTCTTGCTAATCAGCTGAGGCTTGGTGGCAGGGATGGGCAATGGCAGGGGGGCCCAGGGGTGTCCTGATGCCCGCACAGGCTGCCCTGCCACAGCTTTAAACACGTCCCGACTCCCAGTGGCTTTTGAAGATCCATGCGAGGTGGTGCTGGAGGTGCACAGGCCATCCTAGTCTCATCCTGGTGACTCAGGAGCATACAGGGACTTTTTGAAGTGACAGCAGGTCCTGGTTGAGCAGTAAAGAGTTAAACATCTGTGTGCACAGCCCAACAGCTGTGGCAGAGCTTGAAATGCCCCACTATGGCCAGGACAAAACAGGCCCTGATGGACGGTGTGCCCCGCAGTACCTGGTGCCATGACTGGTATGCCCAGAGGGTTCCCAGTGCCAGCAGGCACCATGTCCCTTGGCCAGGCAGGTCTGCCATGTGGCACTGAGCAGTGTGGCACTGAATGCTGTGATGAAGCTGGCAGCATCACCAGGAGGTCCCAAAAGGCCACCCTGGGACACTACCAGAGATCAGGATGTGGCCTCAGCTGCACAGTGCCGTGGCTGTGCCGGCCAGCGCTGCCTTCCCTCTCCCCTCGTCCTTTTAAGCACAACCTGGAGGCGCTGGCAGCGGGTGCACGCTGTGCAGGGGAATTTAATCACTGTCATTAACCACACAACAGCATCATTAGGAGGAATGAAGTTCTCACTTCATTGGAGATGTTCAAAACCTTCTACCCGGGTGGTGGCTGTGCCAGGGGGATTGGGTTGGGGGAAATGTGTGGGGTCTATAGGGCTGTCACCTCCCAGGGCTGGGATGTGCCAGCACAGGTGTGGTGCCCACCACCAGGTGTCCCATGCCACCTACTTGTATCCCACACAGCTCTGTGACCTGGCTGTTGTGAAGAGGGGACAGGCACCATCCAGACACAGGATGGCCATGGTGGCTTTACAACCAACGTGCACTGGCCCTTGGTTTGCCTTATTTGGGGTTTTTTTTGCTGCTACGGGACCAGCAAAGCTGGGGTGCCCTGGGACATGCCCCTTGAGAGGTGGTGTTTGCCCTGCCACCTATAGTGAGGACAGAGTGGGAAGTCCCCTCAGGGGAGAGGACTCAGCTGGAGATGGTTCCTCCTGGGGGCTGTGGGGACATCCACCTCTCCCCATCATGCCCTGCTTGCAGAAGCTCTGTGGGGCTCCATCATTGCCCAGCTGCAGCCAGGCTCTTCCAGCACCAATTGCAATAAAATCGTACACTCATTATTTTAATTATGTGCAGCCTTCCTGTGCTAATGAAGTTGGGAGTCTGGTAATGGGGCTTGGTGATGGGCTTCTCTGCTAATTAAGTGCACTATTCTTGGCCAGGGCTGGGCTCAGCCCCCACAGCCCAGGAGAGCAGCAGAGAGTGTCCTGGGACATGCTGGGCTTGGGCACAGGGCAGGCAGTGGGTGTGGAGTTTGTGGGGTGGTTGTGGGGTAATTGAAGGGCCACATGCAGGTGAGGCAGGTGGCTGTGAGGCAAGGGGCAGTCTGCACCATGTCCCTGTTCCCAGCTCAACATGCAGGCACCCTGGCATCCCAGTGCTGGCTCCGTCCTGCCATAGCACAGGGGTGCCAGGACTGGCCACTCTCAGCCCAGTCCCCTCAATCGCCTCCCCACCAAGGGCTGGTGGGGACACAGGGGCTGAGGACTCGTCCCTGCTGGGGAGAGCAGCTCTGCCTCATGGCTTGAGGACCAGCACTGTATCATTCACACACTGCCAAGGGACCTCGCGCTCCTGCCAGCAGCAAATGCTCTCATTCATTTTTCGAGGGGCTGGGATAAATCAGGGCTGCTCCAGCCAAGTGCCTGTGCTCAGGTGACAGGGACTGGCTACCCCATGCTTGGAGACATGCAGGCCCGTGTGTGCTTGTCTCTGACCCAGCGTTTTCAGCCCCAGAACTTGTCCCTGGGTTGCTGCTGCCTCCATCCTGCACTGGGGAGCAGGGCTGGGAGGGCCTGAGGGTCCCAGCTGAGATCGGGGCCGGGACCTGGCCTGCCCTGGAGCACATCCTGCCAGTGCTGAGCATGGTGCTTTATAAATGGGATTTTGGGAGCCATCTGTTTAAAGGAGCAGATAATGAATTAGGGGGAGATGAGAAAAATGCTAAGGCCAGGCGGTTTTTCAGAATGAGCCGGGGTTTGCGGGATGTAAAAGATGAATAACCTCCCCACGTGTTCAATATTCATGAGCTCCCAGCTGTAATGAGTGTCTCAGCGCTGGGTGGGGACATCCCTGCCACCACTGCCAGCACGCTGCTGGGACCCATCCGTGGCTGTGACAACTTCCAGGGACACGAAACACTGACAAGGATGCTGCCGTGGCTGCCCCTTGCCCACATCCTGGTCCGGGGTGGTTGGCGAGCAGCTCCCCAGCCCGTGTCAGAGGCAGGTGGCTGCTAATTGACATTTCCTTCCTCTGTAGTTTGATGAAAGACTCTGGCGACACTGAACTGATTAAAACATCAAGGGGAGGCCCTGGCGCTTGCCTTTGATTTGTCTCTGGAGATGATTACGGCTCTGCTCGACCGTCCAGCCCAGCCAGAGTGGGTGATCCCAGTGTGTGCCATCCTGGAGCCCCTCCTGCAGCACCACCAGGCTCCTGGCCTTGCCAGCACCACTGGGTTCCCTCCTCACCAGGCACCATCCCGTGGCCTCTTTGACTCCACTCCCTGCAGCCAGAGGAGGAATCTTGCCCATGGCCAGCGCAGGGCTCAGCCTCATCTGTCCCTGCCCAGATGCAGCCCCACACACCGGGCAGGGCCACGGGCACCTCTGCCCTCCTCCTTCCACTGTTGCTATTTCACTTTCTTGCTCTTCACCCCCAGGGACTTTCTCTGGGGTTTGGGCCAATTTGCATACATTTTAATCTATAAAAAATTAAGCGGCGCTGGCTGCCGCTCTGAGTCAGACCTCCCCATCCTGAATCTTAAGGAGCTGAATAATTTTCCACTTTTGCTGAGATGTGTGGAGTCTGATTCATGTTCATCTCATCACCTCTCATTAGAGGAGGGGGCTGGGGGCTCGGAAGGGTGGGAAGAGCCTTCTCAAACCTTCACGGGCAGCCCCCAGCCCCATGGCATGGCCACGTGGGCAGCAGAGGAGCCATCCTCCCATCCAGGCCATGCTGCCCGTGAGGAATGGTGGGATTTGGGTGCTGGCAGGATCCAGCCCATCTTCTGACACTCCCCAGCTGCATCCCCAGCCCTTGTGGAGTGGGAGCTGCCCAGGCTGGACTCGGGAGGTGAGAATGGCTGTGCCCCCTCCTCGGGGATGCTCCGGCATTGCTGCACCCCTGTCCCCCTCCCGGGGCGCTGGCGGATGGGCCGGAGCTGTTAATATTCAGCACGCTCCACCATTTCTCCACCTTCTGCCATCTGCCCAGCTCTGCCCACCATTTCTATTCTTGCCGCCGACGTAACGCTCCCTGCCTGGCGCTTGGGGGGAGCGCGGGACCCTGGCCCCCAGCCAGCGCTGGGTGCTGCAGGGGGTGACGCTGTGCCAGGGCCCCCTCCTTCCCTGGTCCCATGTGCCAGCAGCAGGGGGGACCCTGCTGGCACCGAGCTACAGCAGGCCTCCAGTAAATAAGGAATTAGCATCTGGTTTAAGCAGCCCCTCCAGGCACAGGGCTTTGTCATGGCGATACCTGCTCTCATCCTGCTGCGCGGCTCCCTGGGAAGGTAGCCAAGCTAATAATCCCCCAAAATGGCACCATAAATACCCACATATATGGTGCTTCTGAATCATGCCAGAGCCCTGGCTTTGCTGCTCGGTGCTGGTTTGTGCCCCTTCACCCACAGGCTGGCAGGTGCCAGGTGGGTTTGGCCTGAAGCACTGGGGGCAGGGGACAACGCCAGTGGTGGTTTGGTGCTTTGCCTCGCCAAGTGCCACTTAAATACCAGCTCTTCTGGAGGTCACCCAGCTTGGCCAAACTGGCATCCAGGGCTGACACAACCAGTTGCAGATTGGATTCACCGGCTCACACGGTGCTCAGGCATGGGGAGGTTGGCTGGCACTGCAAGGGATGCCAGGACAGCCGTTCTGCCCATCCTGGTGGCTCCAGTCTCCAGGGCTGGCTGGTGGAAGCGGTGGCCCCACGCTGTGCCGGGTCTCCCTCTGCTGCTCTCCCCGCTGGAGCATTAGGAATCTGGCAGCGTATTGTTTGATGAGTGGATAATCCGCTGAATTGCAAACAGCTTTACCCAATTGAAGAGGCGGATTACCGCTCTCCAGCTTAATCATGTTGACATCTCGGAGAGTAGCCAGTGCTTGTCCTCTTCGGCGCGTGGCTCGGTGGCAGCGCAGGGTCCCCCCGTAGTGACGTGCCACGGGGCTGGGGGGCAGAACCTGGGCTGTGGTGACACAGCTGTGACCCTCAGTGCTGTGCTTCCCACAGATTCACGGATGCAGAGGCCGTGGTGATGGGTGACGTGACCTACGGCGCCTGCTGCGTGGACGACTACACGGCCCGGGCCCTGGGCGCTGACTTCCTGGTGCACTACGGACACAGTTGCCTAAGTAGGTGACACCGAGTCCCGGGGTGCTGCTGGGGTGGCCGTGTGTGGCACCGTGGAGGCTGCGCTGCTGCCACCATGCCACGCTGAGCTCCACACCCTTCGACGCCAGCTCGGAGACTTAGTGCCAAAGGCTAACCCTTCCCAAAGGGCTTTCTGTTCTCCAGCTTCAGCTGCTGGCTTTGGACGGGGCCAGGCTGGCTGGGTGGCTGCTGACGGGCAGGATTTTGGGCGCAGCAGGGCGTGCTCATCCTGCTCGGCTGCTGCAGCAGCGCACGGATCCAGCCGTGTCCCCCAGCGCAGCGCAGCAAGGCCGTGGCTTGGCAGGACCCCGCTGGCCCGGGAGCTGCCGGCGGGGATGAGGCTGCTCGTGCCCCCCGCCTGGCCCCTGTGGAGTGATGAGGCAGGGAATGATGGCAGAGGAGAGCGAGGGCCTGGGGGTCCCGCTGGCCCCGGGGCCGCGAAAGGCGGCTTTGCGGGTACAGTGCAGGCTGGGCGGGGAAGGGAGGAGGAGGCTGTGTGCTCCCCAGGCGGACAGTACTCTGGATCCAGTTGCCATGGAAACTGCGCTGCTGTCCCAGATGCTGCTAACTTTGAAGTCCACCCAGGATGGAATCAGCCCAAAAATAACAATAAGACGCTCTGGGTTTTAAGGTGGATCTGCAGAATTGCCACAGCGAGTAGGAGGTGTGTGCATCCCTGCTGCCGCCACGCTCCCAGCACCTGGCAGCCCTCCTGGACGTTTATGGGGCCCTATAAATGGGTTTGAGGAATTGCATCAGGCTCTGTATGAAATACTGACTCCCCAGTTGAGAACTCTGTCCTGAAAGGCACGTCGGTGTGAGCGTTCGTGGGGATAAATATGTGTGCTAGGTGCTTTGTTACAGAAGGAGGGTTATGGGCACCACTGGAACAGGGAGTATAAAACTCCTGGTTTGTAGCCTGCTGCTCGTGAATGAACAGGAGGAAGGGGAGGAAGGGGCCGTATCCATCAGGCTGCTCCGGGGAATGGGAGTCACATCAGCCGGAGCTGCTCCCTGCAGGGACAGGCAGGCACTGCCAGGCTGACTGGCCCAGCTGCCATCTGCTGCCCGTGGCCTTGTCACCCTTGCCTGCTCTGGGTTGGGTGGGTCACCGGGCACCCTGGGTTACTCATGGGCTGCTGTGGGGATGCTGGGCTCCTTTTGAGCTGCCCACGGTGGTCCTGTCACCAGGGTGGCCAGTGGTGAGGCACAGGATGCTTCCTGCTCCCTCCCAGCCCCACGTGCCCCGCAGGAGGGAGTAATTTGCACTTAATTGTGATCAGGCAAAGAGCACCAAAATGGGAAGTGAACGTGGAGCTGTGGATCGATGTGGACTCTGTGTACTTTAATTATTCACTTAATCGTGGTGACAAAGGCTTCTTAGCACCGGGGGTAATTAGATTTGTGTTCATTGATTCCCCAGGCTGCCATTATCTGGAGAGAAACAAGCAGGTGCTCTCTGGGGCTCCCATCTGCACCCCCTGCCCTGGGTGCCAGCACAGACAGAGAGGTGGCACAGCCCACCCTGCCTATGCCAGGGCAGTTTGGGGCACAGGGAGCCCCACCAACATGCTTTATCCCCCAGCTGCAGGCAGCAACAGCCTGGGGCTCGCCAGAGCCCCGGGTGTACCCCACACTCAGAGCCTGTCTCTTCCTGTCACCAGTTCCCATCGACTCCACGCAGGGGCTGAAGATGCTCTATGTGTTCGTGGACATAAAGATCGATGCGTCCCATTTTCTTGAGACCATTCGCTTCAACTTTGCAGCGGGCACCTCCCTGGCCCTGGTCAGCACCATCCAGTTCGTCTCCACGGTGCAGGTGAGATCGAAATCCCTGGCTTTTGTCTCTCCCTGACTTTTCCTCTGGCTCAGCCCTCCCCTGTCCCAGCCCCAGGGTGGGAGTGGCTGCCCCGGGGTGCTGATGGAGCCGGTTCCTCTCTGACGAGTCGCCGCAATAATGTGGTGCTGCCATAATGTTGATCAAGTACTTTATAATAACTCTGATCAATGTTTCATGGCGGCACCCCTCCCCAGCTCCCCCGGGAGCTGCTCTGGAAATGTCAGGGCGGGCGGTGGAGCACTTGGCATTTTGATGCAGTGCCGGCAGCGGCCAGGGAAGCTCCGGCGGGTCTGTCTGTCTGCCCCTGAACGGCCGGCTGGGCAGGACGGGAGGAGATGAATGAGCCTCTTGAGCCGTGTCTATCAAAACACGGGGCTATCCAAGCGTTAAGCTTTTCCCCTTGTCTTTTAATTGATACGTTGGCTGAGCCTCGCTGAGCATCCCGGCTGCACGGGGCTGTTCCTGGTGCCACCCCGAGCGGGCCGGTTCCCCTCCACCGCATCTCAGCAGCTGGCACTGCCAGGGCTGGGGTGTCCCCAAGGGTCCTCAGCCACTCTTTGTGCCATGGCCTGTCACTGCTGACCCCATGTCTCCCACAGGCAGTGTCACAGGAGCTGCGCTCGCAGTACAAGGTGTGTGTGCCCCAGTGTAAGCCACTGTCCCCAGGAGAGATCCTGGGCTGTACATCACCCCGGCTTGCCCAGGACACGGATGCCATCGTGTAAGTACCTGGGGTCCCTCAGCACCCTTCTGCCTGGCCCAGACATGCCATCCTTCCTGCACCTCCTGCCTGGTTTTGTGCAATTTTGGAAGGTGGTGAGGGACACGGGCCCCCTTCAGCTCCTCACGCTGCTTTAAGTGGCATGTGCTTGTAGCACGGAGGAAATAATTGAGTCGTATATCAGAATAGATAATAGATGGAAGGGCGGGTGGATAATTGGAAAAGACAAATGGCCGGGGCCCAACATCACAGCAACATTAATTTTATTTAAGGACAGCAAATTAGAGGGAGCACTTCGCTTCCTATCACCTAATTATTTTAGGTAATGGAAATGCTTAATGTACTGTGAATACAGTGTGCTGCAGAATAAATAAATACAAGGACCCCACCCTTGGGGGGAGCCGGGGAGCCCAGGTGATGGTTTGGGCCTTGCTGAGCTCCTTCTTGCCCACGCTGCTGGGAGCCAACAGCACCAGTGCCTTTCCAAGCACGGCCATGCAGGGACCTGGGCTCCGGATTGCTGGGCACGGGGTCAGTGGGAGCTCTGGATTCATCCTGAGCCACTTTCCATCTCTCCAAGGACATCAGGAGCAGGCAGGGGCAGCCAGGCTGGCACTGTGTTGGTGAGAGTGGGTCCTTTCGGCTGGCAGAGGAGCGGCAGTGCGGTACCAACCCGCGCCGGTGCACTCGGCCTTACCTGCGTCCTCCCTGCGTTATTATTTTCTTCTTTGCACCGTCTCTGGGGCTAACTTTTGCAGACAAATTAGCTTTGATCTCCCAAAATGTCATTCTCCAATTAAGGGCAAAATCTAGTCAAGTTTTACGTCTGAATTCATTTTCCAGGCCCTCACTCCATTAGGGCAGCTGAATGAAAGGCTTTGAAATGTAATTGCTGACTGGAAATCCGATTAGAAATGGAAGCAGCATGTCTAGAACCAGCCATTGAGATGGAGCAGCTCCCAGCTACCCCGTGCTGGTGTGAGCACCCCTCCTTGCTCTGAGTGTGCCTGCTTGTCCAGCCCTGCCATGCCAGGGAGCCCTGGCTGTGCCTGCTGCCCCTGGGTCCCAGCACAGGAGCTTGGATTCCTGGCATCTCCACTGTGCTGCAGTTTGGGAAACCAACGGACAGGTGGATGGGGCTCTGCTGTTTCCCAGTGCCATAGCTCTCCCTCCCCTCTCGGCAGGTATTTGGGCGACGGGCGCTTCCACCTGGAGTCCATCATGATTGCCAACCCAGGGATACCTGCATACAGGTACAGGCACCCACTCCAATCCCATGGTGGGGAGCACCCCATCTGTCCCCATGTGCCCCCCAGGAACACCCCAAGGCTGGGCAGGCAGCTGCCAGCAGCAGGCACAGGCAGGTGAGAGGCCACGGGGTGGGTGAGGAGATGCTTCGGGGGAGATGAACACCAGCCATTTACTCCGGCTGAATATAAACATTTTGACAAGTACCTGTGAAAGCTCGTGGAGGTGCAGCCATTAAAGCCCGGCTGCTGCAGGCAGAGGCCATAAAGCGCGATGATGAGGCCGCTGAAAGCAGATGAAATATCAGGAGTGAAAGGCTGGGCCCATTTGGAGGAATCTGAATTTCCTAGTAGGTCGTTTGTTACGAACGGGAGGCGCACGTCAGGTTTATGGCGCTGGTGAAGCTGCCGAAACCCGAGTGGGATTTGATTAAAATTCTCCTCGTCAAACAAAGCAACAAATCAAAGAATTCTTCATAATTGATGAGCCAGGATGGGGGGGAGCTGAGTGTGAAGCCGAGCACAGAGCTGAGGCTGTGCTGGGTGTTGGGGTGCTGTGGTGGGACACTTGTCCCTATCCCTGTCCTTGTCCCCTAACGAGCCGACTGGGTCCTACACCAGCCAGGAGGACAGATGCTGTGGGAGGCAATTAGTGCTAATGAGGGACGGGCATCATTGAGAGGAGGGCAGGTGATGGAGCACGTGTGAGCCTGGCTGTGCTTTGCAGGTACGATCCCTACAGCAAAGTGTTCTCGCAGGAGCACTACAGCCACGAGCGCATGCACCGCGCCCGGCAGGACGCCATCCGCACTGCCACCAGTGCCCGCTGCTGGGGACTCATCCTGGGCACGCTGGGACGTCAGGGCTCCCCCAGCATCCTACAGGTACTAGCCCCCTCCCCAGTGTCCCCACTGGGCACCAGGCGCTGCTGTAGGGTGGGGGGAAGGACTGGTGAGCGATGGCACCATGGCTGTCCTCGCTGCCAGGGTGAGTGAGGGTGGATGTGGCACCGCTGGCGACCCATCAGTGGCCACTGGCCCCGTCTTCGTGGGCAATTAGCAGCAGATGAGGGAGGCTGGACAAGGGCTCATTAAACCCATTCCTGGGGAGAGTTGGCCAGTCTTGGAGAACCTCCCCCTGCCCAGACAGCTCAGCAATTAATTGGCTGGGTTTGTTTTAATTGGATGAACTTCCGATCAGGTTCAGCATCCCTGCTCAGCTGCCGTGCTGGCGCTTTCTGCACCCCGGCTGGGTGAGGGGAGCAGGACAGCAGAGTTCTGCCCTCTGAGCATGGTGGCCCTGCTCACACCCAGAAATTCTGGGGTAGCCATAGGTGAGATTTGAGGCAGTGCAGGGACCAGTGGGCAGAGCAGGGCAGCAAGGTCCCAGCAGCTGCTCTTCCACAGCGGGCAGGACACGGGCATGGCCGGGGCTGGCTGGGCAGGGGGTGATTAGTGCCGGCTCTGGAGGACAAGGACATCTCTGGCCCCTCTTCTTCTGGAAGCTCTGGCTGCAGCCAGCCCGTGACAGGCGGGTGTCCCAGGGCAGGCAGCCGCTAACGAGAACAGATTGTTGTCATTGAGCAGTAATTACTTCATTAGGCTGAGGCACGTGCTGGGGAGAGCTGGGCGCAAGCCGGAGCCCTGGCCGCAGTCTGGCCTATGACTGCCAAGGGGATGCAGCCCTGGGGCAGAGCTGGGATTCACAGAGGGTCTGATGGCCAGGAAGGGGCTGTGGGCAGGGCTTGGGGGGCTTGCTGGGGGACCCTAACCCTGCCAGGTGCCTTCTTCCCCCGCAGCACCTGGAGCTGCGTCTCCGCGCCCTGGGCCGGCCCTACGTGCGGGTGCTGCTGTCTGAGATCTTCCCCAGCAAGTTAAAGCTCTTCCCAGAGGTGGATGTGTGAGTGCTGCTGACCCCCTCCAGCCCCAGGGTGCCCCATCGCTGTGCAATTCCTGCTTGAATCTGTCCCTGACACGTGTCCTGCTGTCCTGTGCAGGGAAGGGGCATGGCTGTCCTTACCAGGGTGGCGCTGGCACAGTAAGGACCTTCTGGGGTTCTGCCGAGGGGCTTCATTGAGGCTTGTTCTTCCCAAAATGCTCATCCCCATTGTGACATTTCCCTTCCAGGTGGGTGCAGGTGGCCTGTCCCCGGCTCTCCATCGACTGGGGAGAAGCCTTCAGCAAGCCACTGCTGACACCCTATGAGGTGAGCACCCCTCTCTGTTTTGGGGGGATGGTCCTGGCTTGGGGTGATGCACCAGAGCAGGCTTGAGGATGTCCCTGCACCCAGTGTCCCCTCCTCTCTCCATCTGTGCTCTGTGCACAGTCCAGCCATGCTGCTGGGATATCCAGTCTTTTGTGAAACCAGTGGGATTCCCAGTGCCTCCAGCTTTGCCCCAGCAGTGCCCTCCTCGGCACTCCAGGCTGGATGCTGGGACCTCTCCCAGCACCACAGCTCCCCCTCTGCGGGCACCGCTCAGGGTCTCAGCCCCGGTCCTCTCCGCAGGCTGCCGTGGCTCTGCAGGACATCGAGTGGCAGCAGCCTTATCCCATGGACTTCTATGCCAGCCAGTCCCTGGGACCATGGACGGTGAACCACGGTGGCACACAACCCCCGCGCCGCGGGCGGCCGGCACAGGTGGGCAGCGGGGGGACCCCGGGTCCCCGCTCCGTCCCTCGGGCCGGTGAGAGCCCCGGGACGGGCTGAGCATCCGGTGCCGCTCGGTGCCCGGTACCGCGTACCGAAAGCGCCACCCCGTGGTGTCGTTGCCGTCGAACAGTAACGGGGACAGTGCCAGCCCGGCCCGGGGGAGGGACACGCGGGTCCCCCCAGCCCTGGTCGGGGTGAGCGCCTGCCGAGCCCCGCGACCCCGGGAAAGGGGGGGTTCCCCCCGCAGTGCCCCGCGGGGTGCTGTGGGCTGAGCACGGACTGGCTCATCGCAGCTCCGGCTGGGGCCGGGACATCCCTGACCCCCCCTCTTCCTGCAGGGGAAGCCACCCGCGCCCCCCGCCCCGCCCGAGGGTGGGGAGCAGCCAAGCTCCAGGGACTCCGCAGCCTCGTGAGTGTCGCCCGCACCTTCCGGGCTCTGGGACCTGGCATGGGCAGAGGCGGGGGCACTGTTGCTGCCTCCCGCCAGGGTAAGCACCACCGGGACCCCGCTCTACCGTCGCTGGAATGGATGGGGTCGCACCCCGTAACTCGACGACACCACTGCCCGCAAGGACGGACCCCGGCTGTCCGCGGGGAGTTGCCCCTCGCAAGCCCAGGCCGTGCTGCGGCCCTGCCCGCGCTCGCACCGGGGGTCGCGTCCGCCCCGCCCCGTCGGGGCTGCCCCGTCCTCACCGCCCCCACCGCGACCTCCCACCGNNNNGGCGAAGCGGCTGCGGCTCCGGCGGGGCTGGAGGAGTCTCTGTCGACCGTGGCGGCGGCGCTGGCGGAGCACGGGCCCTTCGACGGGCTGCTGGGCTTCAGCCAGGGCGCGGCGCTGGCCGCCATGGTGTGCGCCCTGCGGGCCCGCGGCGACCCGCGCTTCCCGGTGGCCTTCGCCGTGCTGGTGGCCGCGTTCGCCAGCCGCGCCCCGGCACACGGACACTTCTACCGGGAGCCCATCGCCCTGCCCACGCTGCACGTCGTGGGCGACACCGACGCCGTCATCGCAGCACCCCTGAGCAGGGAGCTGGCCCAGTGCTTCGTGGAGCCCGTTGTCCTCACGCACCCCGGCGGGCACTTCATCCCCGCGGCTCCGGCGCAGAAGAAAGCCTACCTGGAATTCTTGGAACGCTTCTGCCCTGGGCAGGGCCAGGCCAAGTGCCCAGGGGATGGGGAGGTTTGAGAACGGGCGCTGAAATAAAAAAGGGCTCTGGTGAGCCACGTGCAGCCACTCATCCTGTGAAACATCACTGTTTCCGTGCCTCCAGAGGGACCAGAGAACACCACACTACACGTTCTGCTCTTCAGTGTTCACTCAGGCCAGGCAAAATGGTTCTTTATCTCCCTTTTTTTTCAGCTTTGTTGTATACATCAGTATAAAAAATATATATATATGTATATAGAGTTATATATTATGTATATAACATGTATGACATGTAACACATGAGTGTGGGGGTGTGACAGTGAGGGCAGGAGGGTGACACTGCTCTGTGTGCAAGGTGCTTTCAGAGACTCGAACACCTGCTCAAAATGAGAGTCCCTCAGTTCAGCCCCAGCAAGTGTCTGCAGAGCACAGAGCTCCTGCAGTTTTACACCCCAAAGACTCGTGGTTTTTAATATCTGCTAAGCCAAGCTTCCAGCTGGTCTGGGCCTGGAAAACCCTCTCATCCTTGGCAGTGCCAGGGCTGGTATTTGTTTCAGGAATGAAATGCCTGCTGGCTCGGTGTGTGTGTGTTGAATCTTCCCTGCACAAAGTGCCTCCATGAACAAGAAAAACTTGTCACTGTTTGTGGCTCTGTATTATCCAGAAGCACACAAAAATCTTTATTGCTGTAACAGCTGCAGGTGTCCTGCTCAGCCTCTGCCCAGCTCAGCACTGGGCACCAGTCTCAGGAGAGGAGTGCTAGCAGAGCCTTCTAACCACAGCTTTCCTTGGGGGTATAGAGTTGGTAAAAGAGGGAAATTGGGTGAAAAAAGTGAATTTTCCCCCTGCTTGAGCAGCAGGGCAGTGTCAGCTCTGCGAGGGCCGGAGGACACTGTGCTGCTGAAGCCCTTCCTGTGTTCACTCAGCTGGGAGCAGGCCTGGGAGCTGCCGTGGGTGAAAGCAGCGCAGCAGCAGGGAGCAGTTCTCCCCATCACGTTTCTCCCCCGTTGGCAGCACGATGGTGATGGTGGCAGGAGGATGTGGCTGTTTCCCGGCAGCCCAGCCCCGCCTGCTGCTGCCCCGTGGGGCTGGGGTGGCTCGGGCAGTGCTGGCCGTCTGTGCCACTTCACGTGGGCTGTGTCACCTCTGCTGCGAAGGCGTGGGGTGTCTGCACCCCTTGGTGACCGCATCGGGGACACCAGAGGCTGGTTTTGGGACTGCAAGCCCGGCTGCAGCTGTGGCCGAACACGGCGACCAGCTGTGACAACGCACCGGAGCCTTTGTCTCCGCTCTCCCCCCGCCGCCGGGCACGGACGGCGGCGGCCGCGCTCGCCAGCCCCCGGTAGCTGTTCGGTTGTCGCCGAGCTCCCGCTCCGCGGTGCTTTCCCGGCGCGGGGGAGGCACCGCAGCCATGGCCGCCCGCCCGCACTGCGGCCCCGCAGCCCCGGCAGCTCCCGGGCACCGGGAGGCACCGGCAGCTCCTGGGAAGAGGGAAGGAAGGGGAAGAAGCCCAGGGTGCGGTGAGTGAGCAGCACGGTCCCGGCTCTGCAGGCAGCTCCCTCGGGTGGGTCGGGGAGGGATGGGTGACCTGAACTGGGGTGCTGCAGTACCTGCCCCTTTCCCCGGGTCTGCATAAAGATGGCTCCTGCCGGGTATCTGCTGTACGGGCTTAAATAAATCAATAAAAACAGATAAACGCGACCTTTGTCCGCAGGAGGTGCCTGTGTGAGCAGTGAGGGGAAGTCCTGCTTGGTCCCGGTGTGGTGGGAGGAGGGAAGCAGCTGCCACGGCGTGTCCACAGCGGACGGAGGGGTTTGCCATGGGAATCCTGCCCTCTCCCTCCTTTCCGCTGGCGAGATGCCCTCGGGCTGGCCCCTGCCTCTCGCAGATCCGGGTCTGTTCTTGGGATGCAGCCACACTCCTTGGCTGCCTGCAGAGGTGAGCCTGGAGACAAGACTGGCTGATGTCCTCCCACCCCTCAGTCAGCTTGATGCTGGGGAGTTCCCTTTTCCATCACCCGGCGTGGCCCAGGGGAGTTGGTTTTTCCCCCAAAACAGCGTGGGCCAGTTGCTGTTGCTGAACAGGGAGTGATGGAGTGAGCCCAGGATCTGGGTGGCAGCTGTGCCACTTGCCTGGGACAAGAAGGCCCTGGGGACAATCACCAGTGTTACCAGCAGCACCGGGAGCCTGGGTGTTTTGGCAGGGGGGATGTCACCCCTGTCCCCAGATGTGCCTTTCCGTACCCCAGTGCAGCCATTGGAGCCACCTGTGTGACCTCGGGGACAGGAAGGACCCTGGCTGTGGCCCTGCTTGTGAGGAGCCTGCTGTGGGCACGGAGTCCAGGGCTTGGCCAGGCAGAGCTTTGCTGCCCCTTCCCTGGGTGAGCAGAGCCCCCAGCCCTCTCGCAGTGCCCCGGGGAGGGCAGGAGGGGCCTGGCGTGAGCAGAGACGCTCCTGGTGCTGCCGCTTCCCTGCAAACTCCCAGCTGCTTTCCCACCTCTCCCCAGCTCCCCGCACCCCGTCCCCCTGTGCCACTGCCACCTCGGGGTCACTGCCACTGCCCACCCTGCCAGCCACCCACTTGGGGCACACCAGGCACGGGCAGGGGCTCCTGTGGGCAGTGCTGGAAGAAGCGGCGTCCCGCCGAGCCTGGCATCAGGTGCGGCCCGTGCCAGGGTTCGAGCCTTACTCATCTCATGCTCTTCCTCCTCTGTCCCCGCCGGCAGGACCTGCCGCAGGCATGGGGAGGGGGCGCTCCGGGAGGGTGACATGTTTCCCAGGTGGTTTCACAGCGAGGCTTCCCCCACACCTGCCAAGCTCCTGCCTGCAAAGTGGCAGTGGCACGGGCAGGGGACAGGCGGGACCATCCTTGGGCCCCGCTGCTGGAGCAGGACCAGGCCGTTGGGAACAGCCCCCCCTTCCCTGCTTCACTCGCAGAAGCTTCCAGTTGTGGCTGAGTCACTCCTGCTGTAGCTCCTTCTCTCTCCTTGTTTTGGATGGAAGTTTTCCATGGAAACCCACGCTGGGCCGGGCTGCAGGCTGGGATAAACACGGCTGAATCACAAAAGGCCGTTTCGCCAAGAGCTGTCAGATGGCAGCAACAGTGTGTGGGGCCAGTGGGCACCTGCCCGGCCTTTTGGGGGGCAACAGCAGCACCTCTCCCTGCAGCCCCCGCCAGCTTTGCTGGCTCAGCCCCCTCCAGGCCCACCCTAAATTCCCACGGTGCCAGGATGCCATTCGGCAAAGCCAGGAGTGGGTGACAGGTTTTCTCTAAAAGTTTTCTGGGGCCACGTGCTTTCCCAGGGATGCACAGGGAAATCCCATCCGGGAGAGTCCCTTGGGGCCTTCTCTGCAGGCAGTGTCCACCCCAGTCCTCAGCCGCCAGGCTCTGTAGGGTCGTGGCTTGGAGGTCCCAGAAAGACCCTTCCCACCCTCCTGGCCGTGCACAGGGCACGCTCTGGAGCCGCTGGGTTCAGGTTGGTGAGGTAAGGCAGTGTTTGTGCCGTGCCTGAGCACCATTCCACCATGGAAGAGGCCGTGGCAGGGGCTGTGATCCTCCTTGGCACCACATTCCTTCCCGGCACCGCCGCGATCTCCGTGCTGAGGAGGAGCACGGGAGCTGAACGGCCTCTGTCCCCTGGCACTGACGGCTGGCCCCAGGCCCAGCGGCTTGGAAGCGTCGTTGGAAGACAAGTCCTGGTGTCAGGAATCCAGGATATTTTTAAGGACTCTGGAAGAAAAACTGACTCCAGGGTGTCAGCGGGAGAGACTTGGCCTTCAAAACAACAGCGCAGCTGGAACATTCCCGGGCTGGAGCGTGGGGTCCAAGGGGCCACAGTGCTGCCCACGGGACATGTCCCCTCACCCAGGGGTACCCTGGAAGGGACACTGATGTCACCGTGGCCTGGACCTCACTGTGATGCTGTTGACGGGACACAAACAAGGAGGTGCTTCCCAGGGGATGGAGGGTGGGTTTTGTGGCTGTGGCAACTTTGCAGCATGGATGTGCTGGACATAGCTGTATTTTTACCTGAGCGCTGGTGGGACTGCCCAAAAATCCCCGTCCTGGAGGTGTGAGGTGCTTGGCCCATCACCAACGGCAGCGATGGGAAAAGCAGGAGTCCAAGGGAACAAGCAAGAGACATGGCAGGGCACAGCAAGGACCCGCTACCTCTGATTCTTCCCTGCCTGCGGCTCCCATGTCCCACTGTGGCCCTGCTGGCCCCCCCTGGGGACCTGCTGGTGGCCATGCCTGTCTGGGTGAGTGCAGATCTGCCAGGTGCATGACCCCATGCATGGGTGAGGGATCCTAATGGGGCTGCTTTGGAGAGGGAGAGTGTGGGCAGGGGACCCTGCATGACCCCTACTCAGTCTAGGTGGGACACCCACAGGAGCCCTGTGCTGCAGGACCCCAGGACTGAAGGTTCTTGTTCAGGGACTCTCCCTGTTTTCTTGCCACTGCCACCCTAACACACTTGGGCCTGACCCTACATCCCCGGTGTCCCCATGGGATTAAGTACCTCCCTCCCCTCCGGGGTCTGTGGGGTCACTACAGCCCTTCCAGCCCCCTCTCTCCGTCTCCAGAGCTGGGAGTTCCCGGTGGCCCCCGCGAGGAGCCCTGCCCGGCCAGCACCGGTTGCCGCCGGCTGACGAAGGCCCGGTGCCCGGTGCCGGGGCAGGCCGGGCCGCTCTGACTTCGCCGCTCAGGAATCTCCTGGCCGCGTCGGGCGGGTTGTGCAACCTGCGACCGCCCCCGGCCGCCCCCGCCCCGGCCCCGCGGGCCGCGC
>VZSE01008784.1:1897-107442 GCA_013398275.1 Promerops cafer
TTTTTTTTTTTTTTTTTTCACTTTTTACCTTCAGGTTTGGGTCACTTACCTTGCACGGGGTGTCTGAGCTGGAGGATCTGCTATAAATCATGGGATTCCAGTGAAAGAGGGTGCACACCCAACATGTGCCAGGGAAAAGTCACCAGGGAGACAAATGTGGCTGCCTGAGGTGTGGAAAAGGATCATGTTTGGAGTGAACTCCCTGACATCATTTTCCTTTCCAGGAGTCTGAAACACCACAGGGTCAGAAATTATTTGTGGTGGACATTTCTCCAAGCAGGGAATTTGACAGATATTCCTGCTCTGCTGAACTTGCTTTGCTGACTGCTCCCTGAGTCGTTTAAACAACGCTATTGTGATTTAAAAGGTCTCATAACCAAAAGCATCATAATTGCAAAAAACATTCTCATTAACAAAAAAAGTTCGTTGGTGAAATTCCCCTATTCAGGCAGCTCTGTAAGCTTTTAATCCTTCAAGCACCAGTAAATGACATCTTTGCTAAGAATGGCCAGTTTACATCAGCAGGGAGGCTGGGGAGGGAATCTGGGTTTGCTGCAGAGGGAGGGGGAAGTGTTTCGTGTTGGCTCTCAACTTGCAAGAGAAACTCCTCTTTGCTTCTTCAAACTCACAGCTGCAAGTTGAGAGGCTCAAAAGCTCAAGACCAAGATGATGATGATGATGATAAGAGGAAGTGATCTACCACAGAATCCCAGAATATCCTGAGTTGGAAGGGACCCCCAAGGATGAGCAAAGTCCAGCTCCTGATCTTTTTCTGGAGGATGTGACTTTTCATTTGTGCCAGTGCATGGAGAGGTCACATCCCTGGGCTCAGGGGGAATTACCTGAGTAGGTCAGGAGGAGACATGAAAAATAATGGGGTTTGTGCTGGGGGTGTTTGCCAGTGAGACCCAGCTACAACCTCAACCCGAATTCAGCTTAAATTCTCCCAAATCGAGCTCTACTTGGTGCCCAACTTCCAGACTGGCCTATTTGCTGTCCCCTGTTTTTCCTCCAAAATCCAGAAGGCATCACAACAGCTTTCCCAGGATCCAGTGATGCTCCTGGGGCCACCCCTCAATTATATGGGACAGCCAGACCATGCTCATATTGTAATATCCCATCTGTGGAGGTCTGGTGTCAGCAGAGTGATCCAAGACTCACCCCAGAAGGGTTGGGAAGGATTCCCTACAACCAGTGGGGTGGGATGTGGGGTGCCCCCAGTACTGGAAATAAGAAAAATATAAGATAAACAAAGAAAGTACCTCTTCTGTTGAGTTTGGAAATGGCCAGAAATAGGTTAGCTTTACATCAAAGCTGAAAAAGAACCCACAAGTGAGAAGGCCAAGTTGGTTGCTTTCGACCCAGAATAATTATTTAAAAGGGAAATAAACCTACAAAATCTGAGGAAGTCATGTTGGTGACTCACTGACCTGAAGCCAAGCAGTTTTGTTTGCATTTTGGGTTTTAAAAGCAAAACATTTCAGACAACATGGAAAAATAATTTTCCTCCATATTCATGTTTTCAGTTTTGGTCCTTGTCCTCTTCAAAAATTGGGCCAGTTCTTTGAATTAAATCCTACGTTGAAACACCTGAACCATTCTTCTTGTCCAAGCACAAGGTTCTTATTTTTTATTCTCCTGGAATTCTCCTTTCATCTCCTCATTCTAAATTACTCATTAAATTCAATGTGAATTTAGCCTCATTTGCAAACTGCTTGTTTTGTTGGGCGTTTTTTAAGGGTATTTACTACTCTGTGTTTGTACATCTCTGTGAGTGTGTATAAATATCTGTGCATGGAATGTGATCCAAAGGGAGACAGAAGGAATTGCCTGTTCAGGAGGGGGTAGAGCTTATTTCTTTGCAGCTACAAGGACATCCAAGGAGCAAGGAGAAGGCGTTTCAGACATCCTGCTGCCAGTGGCTGCCAGACTTTGGCTCCCTGGAGAGACGAGGCAGAGCATCCCAAATATCAAGTGTCTGAACGCGTCCCTCTGTCACCACCAAATCCTGCCTGTCCCAGCTGCCATAAGGGAATAGCTCCTTTCCTGACTCAACCAGCCACGCATTTCCCACTCCCCCTCTGCTGAAAATCAAACAGTCCATTAGGGCTTCTTCGCTGAGTGGATCTGACATTCCCAGGTGTGGATTAACACCCCCTCAGGGCCACAGCGCTGTGAAGATCAGTGAAAATCAGCTCATCGTTTGTGCCTCGCTGCCCGTGCTGCTCACAGTGAGGAGGAGCCCCAGCACCTGCCAGCCCAGTGCTCAGGGCCTTCTAAAAGTGGTTTTCCAAGGTGTTTGACTTGCCCTGGAAGGGATGAAGGGGAAATGATGGCATGTTGTGAGGTGTTCAGGGATAAGAGGAATGTTTTACGAAACTGCGGAGAAACAAAATCTCTCCAACATTTTTAGTGTTAGAGAATCAAGGAATTACTCTATTGAGGTCAGGATGTGCAACAGGACTCATTTCATCCACATATTGCCCGGGTTGTGAAGAGAAAATAATTTCATCACACGTGATCTTTACTAGGTTTTTCACAAACTTTACACAGTCACAATGCAGAGAAATTCATTGGTTCGATGTTCATCGGTCCCAAGTTGCACAGTTTTTAGCATTTGGTTTCCTATTGGTTATTGTTCCCTTCACCTACAGTGTTAATGAGGTCCTCATTCCTTCTCTTACCTCTCCTTTCCCACACCAGGAGTCTTGGACCATGCCAGGGATTATATTTGGAGTTGATGTTCATTAATGGTCGTTATCTTTTGTGTATCTTATCTTTGTGCTACTTCCAGTCAGTTGAAATGTTAAGCTCATCAGGCCTCAAGTGGTGAAACAGTCCTTTGAAAAGAAACTTCAACTCCTTTTCCCCTGGGTGAAGATGAACAAAAACCCCTGACTAAAGTCAGTTTAAAAATGTAGGAGTTGCATAATTTCCAAGAGTAGCTCAGGGCATTCCCACCTTGTCCTGGTTATTCCTCTGGGTTGTGGATTCACGATGTCTTTGGAGATGGAAGCAGATTAAGTTCCCTTCCTCTTGTAAGACTCCTTGTCTTGCACATCACCAACATGGAAATCGGGTTGTGTTCCTCCATCCCCTCCCTGGATAACGCTGAGCATCACTGTTGGAAATGATACAACTCCTAGAATTTTTTAGCTAACTAAGAATTGTGTCATTTGGGACCAATGAGCATTGAACCAAAGAATTGCTTTGGGTTTTGTATGGGTAAGTATGTGAAAAATCTAATGAAGAACCATCTGGGCAATGTGTGGATGAAATGATTTCTATTGCACATCCTGGCCAGAATAAAGTAATGCCTTAATTCTGGAACACTAAAAAAATGCTGTTGGAGAGGTTTTGTTTGTTCTGCAGTTTTGGTGACATCACCACAATGGTTTTTGCTCTGGATTCTCTTCCATTCTTGGTACCTCTGCTTATCCAGGCACACTCTGCTCCATGCAAACCTCAGCAACACAGCTCCATCCCAAAATTCTCCTTGTGCTGCTGGAGACTGAGACCAATCCCACCCCTCACAGAATCCCATGGGAATGCAGGGAAGCTGCAGATCCCATGCTTTGCTCTGTGGCTGGGAGGAAATTGCCAGAGGAGCCACTGCTCACATAAATGAGGGAGTTACAGAGCTGACAGGAGTTAATGGATAAGAACAACCAGAGCAGATCCAGCTGATCATTCCAGCTCAGTGTCCTGCTGCCAAGACTGGCCAGAAGAAGGTGTCAAGAGATTATCTAAAAAAACCTCATGTAAATGTGATTTTGCCCACAATGAGCCACAGATCATGAATGTTTTGACAAAGAGGTTTTATATTTAACAGCCCAGGCTGGGTTTTTCTGCCCATAAATGTGCCCAGTCATTTATCTATGGGAGCACTGACATAGATTCAGGAGACGAAGGTTCTTTGGTGTGCCATGTTGGAGAACAATCCAGGCAGGATGTTCTAGGCTCCATCCAGCATCTGAAACATCGGTGTTTATTGTCACTGCAGACACTCGGGTTACCCAGGACCCTGCAAGGGAGTGGCCAAGGTGACATCAGCTCTCATGGGCTGCAAATGTACTGGCCTGAAGCTGGGCAGGTGTGAAAGGCAGCTCAGGGAGGATTTTCTGGTCTCTCAGTCTCGTGCCCCACTCTTCCTTCTTCCCTTCCAGCACTTTTTTGCCACTCCAAGTGTCTGCTCTTCATTTGCAGCCCGATCTCATCACTCCATGTACAAAAACCTGCACCAGGGACTGTCACACTGAGAGCTTTAGCCCCCCACCCTTCACTGGGATTTTTGGATCTCACACCAAGGGCTCCATGACAGAGGTGAGAGCTCTTTGGAGGCCACATCCTTCCGCATCAGCACAGGTGAAGGTCTCATCCTGCCCTTCTTTCTCCTTGCCCTTGGACGCTGTGAGTGTTGTTTCACCTCTTCCCAGCAGCTGAGCCTTTCTGCGAGGCTGGCACTGGAAAGGAGCCCCCGCAGCCTGCAGAGGATGCATTCCTTACCTCGTGCCTCTGGAAGGAATCAGGAGGGCTCGGGGACCATCCAGGGGCAGAGGCACAGCCCCATCCCTGCGGCAAGAGCGGCTGGGTAAGCCGAAGCCACTGCCCTCCCGAGAGCGCCAGCCCAGCGAGGGAGAGGTGGATAGCTCGGGAATCTCTAGCTCGGTGACACGACGAGTGCAGGAGGGGCTCTCTGCACGGAGCTCCGAGGGCTTTACTATCAGCTCACCAAAGGGGTCCAGGGACGGGAGAACCCAGAGCAGTGGAGGGTCCAAGGTTTTACACAGAACAGGGAGGTGGAGTCAAGGGTCTGAGGGCCAACGGTCTGATGGTTCACGGGCGGAGAGAAGGCGGGGTCAAAGGGCTACATGCAGCCGGGATGTAGGGGAGGAGACACAACTGTTGGGGAACCAATGGGGGAACAAGGAACACAGAACTTGCCAGAACTGGGGAGGGACTAGGGAGTGACTGAAGGGCGATGTAACTCGGACTAGGGAAACTTCTAGAACTGGGGTGAAGAACAAGGGATGACACAACCTAGATGGTTGACATAACAGCGCAGAGAGCTACAAGATGTTTCGGGGTTTGCTCTTCCTCAAACAGTGGTCTCCTCTCACGGCACCCGCTCCTCCATGCTGTGGGATGCAACACATCCCCTCCCCTCCCACCTGAGCTGTACTTGGTGAAGTCACCAGACTCTTCCCAAGCCTGTCTGTGATCCCAAGGCAGCTGTACCCCCGCGGGGTTAACTCCTTCCATGGGAACACAAACCAGCTCTGCCCTGCACTCCCATCGGTGCCGTTTGAAAGCTCTGATTTGCCCCCTCAGCTTCCCAGCATCCCGCTGCTCCTTCTGGCACAGCTCAGGGTGGATTCTGTCATTTAAAGCTGTGGGGAGGCAAGGGCTTAAAACGAACTCAAATTCAGGCATTTTGTGATGGACACAAAGATTTATTCCTTCCCTGCCTGCTCCCCACCAAAAAAAGGCTTGCCACAAATCCTACAGGATTTTGAAATACATTGGGAATGTTGATAGTGCTTTGTCTGGGCTGATAAACCTCAGTGCAGGAGTGTTTCATTTGGTTGGTTTTCACCTTATTCCAGTCATGGAATAAGGTGAAAACATCCATTCCAGTGAATCATTAAGGTTGTCTCTAAATCCTGAGTGTCTGAGGGGTCTTTAACGAGCCACACAACCCTGCACAGGGGGAGGTTGCTGGGAGCCCTTTTTGCAGCTTGGAAAGCAAGGGACAGACTTTCCTCTTTTTTTTTTAATCATTAAGGTTGGAAAAGACCTCTAAGATTGTCAAGTCCAACCATTAACCCAGCACTGCCAAGTCCACCACTAAACCATTTCTCCAAGCACCAAATCTACACTGATTCAGGGACGTAAGAGAGTGACAGAGCCAGGAATTCAAACCGAGTGCCAATCTGGTCCCTAACATTCTGTCCTAATAATTCAAGGTGCTTCATTCTCGCCTGTACCCAGAGATAAAAGGCTTTGGAAACCCCTGGATCCTGCTCTCTCCTGTCTGCAGGAGAACTGACAGTTGTGCCATCACATTGCACCTTTAAAAGGACAAATGTTTCCCTTCCTGCATCCCAGGCAGCAGCAGGGGTGAGAGCAAAGGCTCTGGAAGAGGCTGCAGTGCAGAGTGGGATGCACACGCCCGTTCAGCCAGCAGTACAAGAGATTGAAATGGAGTGAGCAAAACTGGATTCATTAGCTGGCAATTAGCTCTAAATTGACGATCATATGGTACAATTGAGCTTGGAAGGGAAAGGTGGATCTGCCAGCTGGAGACAACAGAATCTTTGGAGACTGATCCCTGCTGGGTGGGGCAGGATTTATGGGGCAGATCAGTCCAGCTTTGTGTGTTCTGGACACCTGAGAAAAGTGTTGGCTCCCGTACTGTCAAGGGAGGGCTTTGGACAGGAAGAGGGGGACAGCAATTTCCTTTTTTTCTTGAGTCCATACAGAATTGCAAGACCAAGCTGGACCACCCAGCTGCAATCCCAGCATTTTAGTAATTCCAGTCACTTAATAATCCTGGTGATTTCCTGATCCCATCCCAGCCAATCTGCTGCCTCATCCCACCAGCTCTCCAAACCCAGGTGTCTCCCAGCCCTGATGGCACTGCCATCTGTGGTGCTGGCCAATGCAGCCTGGCCATCAGGAGTGATTCCTTCCCTACCACACCTCCCTGCTCTCTAATTCCCCTCATCCTGGCTTTTCCTCACTCCCTCTCTCCCCAGAGCAGGTCCAAGTGTTTGGCTGAGCCTGGAACACACTGGAGCATCCCGAGTGCAGCTCTGTGCAGAGGGAGAGGCAGCGTCCTGTTGCTGGGTGCTGCATCTCCCCCCGCCTCTCCTCCCTATTTTTAAGGGACCAGAGAAGGGTTTTTATTCGGAGCCAGCTCCCGACGTGAGCAGCTCAGAGCAATTTATGGACCCTCGAAGCCATTGCCAGGCAACCTGATGCTTGAGGCCTCTTTCCCAGCCTTGGAGAGGAGGAATCTCTCCCTCCCTCCTGCTGCCAGACCTTCCCCTCTCGACTCCCCTCCTCCTCCTCCTGCAGCTGAAGACAAGCACCCAAAACCCTCCTGCTCTGTGCCAATGTCCTGGGCTCCCTCCCACCCTGCTGCTCCAGAGCCCAGGTCCTGCTTGTTCTCCTGCTGGGGACAAACACACCTCAGTTCCAGCTCCAAACAAATCTCTGGCGAGCCAGGACATCGCTGGTGGCTGCCACAAGCCACCAGCCCAAGCAGTTTTGCAGCAGTTCATGGAGCTGGAGGCTTCCTTGCACCTCACAGCACTGCTCAGAGAGGGTCTTCACCCAGAGGCTGGCAGAGCAAGGCTGGAGACAGGAGTCCTGGTCCCTCAGCAGAGGTTGTCCCCACCGCCCTGAGGAGCTGAAGGAAGACAGAGCCTGGTGGCATGTGGGGCTGGGATGAACGGAGAGTGTGTGAAAGAAAGGGTGCACAGAGAGCAGATACTGGGGGAAGAGGAAGGGGAGAAGTTAATCACGAATGTTTTCCTTGCAGGTTACTGATCTCCCTTGCATATGGACTCCCCTGGGCTGGAAACCTGGTAAGCATAAGCTTGAGGAGAAAGATATTAAATGAGTAGGTGTTGTAGTCATTAATTTGTGGTTCAGTCTAGAACCATCCATCAATTAAACGTGAGCCACTGCAGGCTGAGCACCAGCCAGATCCTGTTTCCCTGGGCACAGAGCAGAGAAAATAGATGGTCTGGAAACACCTACATGCCAGGGGCTACGGTGGCACTGCCCAGCCCTGAGGGCAAAGCTCTGCTTGGCTCCCATGGCACAGCTGTACTTGAACACAGCCAGTCTCTGCTGGGGCAAACTGGGCCATGGATGTGGGGTTCTGTGTGAGCCCCTTAGAAATCCCATCCCTAAACGTCAGTCCTGCAAGCCAGGCTCGTTGACTCCTGCATACAGCCGAGATGAATGCTCCTGGTGGTCCATCCATCCCAACGTGCCTTTCCCATTGTTCCCATCCCTCCAGGGCCCTGGTGACAGACTCCTGCCATTAGATATGATGGAGAGGGCTGTTGCCCCTATGCAGGCACACTCCCGTGCTAGGGAGGCTCTGGGAATAATGGGAGCAATGAAATAAATGAAATAAATCACCCAAAGAGCAAGTGGCTGTGATGAATTAGGAGGTGTTAAACGCACGGAGCAGACAGGGCACTGCCAGCCCTTTTCCCCAGCAAAGCCACGAAGACAACGGGCTTCACTGGGGCTTGCAGTGCCTGTAATCCCCTTTTCATATTTTGCCAGGAGTGCTTCCAGAGCCGCTTTGTTGATTGAATTTGTCAGCCACCATTCTGGAGACCGCAAAGCTGCTTTCGCTGCCTTTATTGTGGAGCTCGCACGAGGCAATTCCGAAGCATCTGTATTCATTCCAGGCAGCATTAGGTAGCTGATGATTCAGCCAGCTGCCAGCAGATAGCTGCTCTCTCCTTGAGATGACTGAGTAATACAGGAATAACCTGGGGATTTTGCTCCCCTTTGCTGCGCCTCTGGGCTTTATTTATTTATTTCGGGTGGATCTCGTTTATCACCGGCGCGCAGGAGCCGAGTTCCGAGCGCTGGCATCCCCTTGGGCGTGGAGAGCAGGGCAAGGCTGCTCCTCATTTCCTTTGGGCAGCTTTGTCCTACCCACTGAAGATGAAACCTCGCTGAGGAGCAGGGCTGGGGGATTGGAAGTTGTGTGTGGGGAAGGAAAAACAGGGGTTTCTGGTTGTGGGTACGAGTGGATGTGTGAGAAGGGGAGAGGAAAAATCAGGTGGCAAGAAGGAAGAGGGAGCTCTGTGCTTCCACAACAGGCTGGTGTGGTGGATGCTGAGGGTCCCTGGGTGCGTGGAACCTTCTGGAAGCAGGCAGAGGTGAACAGTAGCAGCAAAGTGGGGATTGTCCCTGCTCTTGAAAGGCTGGGCTTGCCCCTGTGTGTCTGCTGGGACATCAGTGGGTCACAAAAGCCCTGAGCCTGCTCTGGAGCCTGCAGAAGTCTGGAGCAGAGCTCCTGGCCTTGGATGCATTCTTGGTAACTCCTGCTGCCTGCAAGTTCAGCTTCTTTCCTAAGGCCTTGGCCTCGCCCCCATCTCCACACTGTGGAAGGAGATAGGGAAATTTCAGGCCTCCTGAGAGAGGTGTCTGAGATAAGTGGACTTGAATCACCCTAAAGCAGCTCTGATTTCTCTGCGCTGATTACAGAGGGAATTTGATGACAGCCTTAGAGCAGACAAGAGCCACCGAGCAGCCCTGAATCCAGGCTGCAGTCATGCTCCTCTGCCCCCACTCTGGGCACTCAGGATTTTTCCTGCCTTTTCTCTGGGAGCCATAAAGCAATTTCTGAAAGTCTGATTGTCAGTTTCCTGTGCTCCCCCAGTGACCCCAGGCACAAGACAAACCAGCCCTGAACTCAGGACATTTTTCCACGGGAGGACACTCAGATTTTCTTTATTTGTCTCACTCCCCGAGTTGGAGACTGGTGTCTTTCCAACCACCACGAGGGTGCGGGAGGGAAAAACATCTTTCCCTTGGATCATCAGCAAGGCCAACCTAGCACTGACAATTTCCAGGAATTAATCAACTTGCCAAAACTTGGACATGGGTACAGAGCATCAGGAAAAGGAGCATCCTGTCATCATGGCCAGTGTATGCTGCCAGAGGAGTGCAGATCCCACGTCCCAGGGGCTGCTGAGAGGGTTGTTGCTCCCATGCCAGTCCTGGGAGTCACTTTGGTCGCTCCATGTGGTCAGTGCTCACAGCTCTGAGATCCACAAGGCAGGAAGGAAACCTCTGGGAGAGCAGGTCCTTATCTCCATCTCCACTTCAAAACAGAAAAACTTGAGTCTCATCCCCTAAATCACCTTTTCGCCTGAGATATTCCTGCATGGAAGCCTGGGGATGTTAGGGTTTGGTCACTTCCTCCTGAGATAACCTGAAGGCTGAAGGATCTCCTTCCACATCCATGTCCTTGCACTGACTCTTTTTCTGACCTTTCCCCATCAACACGTGTTGAATTTCTTTTCCAGAGGGCAAAAGTGGAGTTGTCCCTCAGGGTCAGGCAGTGATGGGTCACAGCCCAGCTCTTCTGTCCATCCCTGCATTCACTGGAAGGAAAACTCTTCCTTTCCACGAGGTAGGAACAGAAGGGAGAAGATGAAAGGGGCAGAGAGAGGGAACATTTCAGGCTTGTAATTCAGTTACAGCACGGAGAATCAATTTGCTGCAGCTCAGGGGCCTGTTTGTTTTTGCAGGAACAGAGGAATGGGTCCAACAAGGGTGGTGTGACGAGCCTGCTGCCTGATCCCAAAGGCAGGGGAGGACACCAGGCCAGCCCTTCCCCAGGTGCTGCCTCAAATCCAGCCTGTTGCATCCTGCACACAGGTGAGGTGGGGTTAAAGAGGGGAGAGCATGGCAGCCGGTCCGTACCAGACACACTGGGAAAGAAATCTGATTTTTGTCAAGGTTTTCTCTGGCTGAAAAGAGAGAGACAACCTCTTGGGGATCCTGGGCACCTGAAACAGCATTTTTAATGGCCTGGAAGAAGGAGGAGCTGAATGGGATTGCTCGTGGCTAAGCTGAAGGGACGTGGCATCCTGTTTGCTTCAGGCACTTGAGAAAAATAAGTTAATCCAGGCTCAAAATTTATCCAGAAATGTACAACAAGAGCAGAGAGAGAAAATAATGGGGAGGAAATGTGGGGCAGAGGGTGGGTTGTGTCCCTCAGCAGCCCCTGTCCTTCCAAGTGTTAGGTGGGCACTTGTCACTTCTCTTGTCTGTGACCAGACCTGGCCACCAAACCCCATCAGAACAAATGCAGTGCTCGGGACTGAGGACCCAGAATTCCACCCAGATTCCAATAACTCTCAAAATCCACCCAGAGTATTCCTGAGGAATCTCCATGTGAAACTGGTGATGTTCCTGGCTTTGGGAGACAACCCTACCTCTGGCTGGGCTGGGCAGCTCCGTTCTGTGCACCCTGCACTTGACAGTGACCTCAGGAGTGACAAATCCCAAAAAGGATGGAAAAGGAGCAAAAGTAACACCAGACTTGAAGCACAAAGGGCTGAAAGGTCCCAGGTGGTTGGACCTGGCTGAAAAGCACCAGGCAGTGCTGTCACCCTTCCCACTGAACCTCACTGGAAAGGGAAGAATGAAACCCATTCCCTTTCCTTGCCCTTCTCTAAGGCAGAGAGGGCCACCCCAGTGCCCAGGGCACCACCTGGCTGGTGACACCACGGGGGTCACACAAGACAGGGGGAGGATGTGCTGGGAGCTCAAGAGCTCCTAAACTGCTCAGGACTGCAGGGCTCTGGAGGGACAGGGGGTCAGAGCTGCCTTCCAGTGAAGAGCTTGAACATATCCAAGGACTGGAGTTATCCAGCATTTCTGGTTGTGAAGAAGGAGCAGCACAAAAGAGAAAGGCGGAACAGTGAAAAAATGTGGGGGCTGCAGGAGCAGGTGGGAACTCACCAACAAGTCACATTCCCTGAGTTGTGGGAAGGAGAGAGAAGACCCTTAGGAGCTTGCCCCAGCATCCCACTGTGCTACCTGCAACACAAACCCTTCATTCTGAACATGCTTTTGAAAGCAAGACAGTTTTATTCGCAAGAAAGTGCAAGGAGACAAAGCAGAAATGAACATCCTTTGACCAAGCACCTTTTTTTTATTTTTAACTTTTGGAGCTTTTCTTATTCAAACATTGCAGTTAAGAATGGAAAGTTCAGCCTTGCAGGGGCAGGTTGTTGACCATCCTGCTGTTCTCAGTTTAATCTTGGCTCGTGTTTAACCCCTGAGGGTGCTGGAGTGACTCGCTGACACTGAGTGTTCAGGATGGGAAAATCCAGAGATGCCCACTGGAGCTCTTAAAACCAAGGGTGAGAGAGACTGAGCTGTTGGCTGCTCCTCAGAGTCAGTCTGTAGCTTGGTATCCCCCAGTCCTTGGCAAAAATAAAAGGAAAGTTGTCTCCCAAAATGCACTGCAAACACTCTCTCTGGTTCAGGGTCCGTGGGTATGAAGCAGCAGCTCCAGGGCTGTCCCTTTTTGTCACAGAGAGCAGATCCTCTGGGAACTTAGGTGGAGAGACTGGGGAAAATTTCCCAGATCGGGGCACTTTGGGAAGCTGAAGGTGAAAAATACTGCAGTTAGAAACGGGGAAAAAAGCTCCACCAAGCTCTTTCAGAGCTGTCTCCTTCCCCTGAGGGCACCTGGTGGCCTCTGCCAAGGGGACAAGTATCAATGAGGAACTTCTGAGACCTCCTTGTAGTGACCTGGCTGGCCAAACTCCATCCTGTGCCTCAGACAAAGGACATGGGGCTGGAGAAACACGGAGTGAAGGAGGAGAAGGTGATGCCCACACCAGCCTCTTGGAAAGTATCTGCTGTGGTCGTGCCAGATGTCACCTGTGTCACACTCCTGCCCCTGCAGGGAGAATCCCTGCACCAAGCCCCCTCACCCAGAGGCTCACACTGAGGAAGGGATTTGGCTGCCTGGTTTCTGCTGCTGATGGTTTTTAGGGAAGGTCCCTGCCCCTGTCTGCCCCACAGCTGGGCAGGGGGGCTGGCAGTTGTCCTGCGGGTGAGGCAGAGGTTGACCCCTGCCCTGCCACTCTCCAGCCTCACCCAGGGAGAGTCGAAATCCACAAAGGATTTTAAGAGACCTGTGGAGCTGCTCCCGTTTAAAAAGTGGAATTCCTTCAATCTGGCGCTTTCATCCTGGACAGAAGGAGAAGGATCAGCCCCTTTTCTCCGCCGTCCCGCGGGCAGGGAGCTGCAAACCCCCAGTGCCCCGCTGTCCCCCATCCCCTGCAGCTGCGGGATTTGGGATAACTGCGGTGGAGGGTTCCCTCTGCTGGCCTGAAAACCCCACGGCTCCGAGCCCACGGAGGGTTTCGGCGCAGGGAAATCTCTGTTTAGGAGAATCAAAGGGGAGCGCTGGCTCCAGAGGGTCCCTGACCTTCCCCCGGTGTCAGGACCCGACTCCTGCCCAGGGCAGCTTCCATTCCCCCGGCGCTGAAGCTCCTGATCCTTTTCCCATGGCTCTCCAGAGCTGCCCATTCCAAATAATTCCTGCCTGTTTCTGTCTGATTTAGCAATGCCACTCTCCTCCTCACGCAGCACAAATCCCACACGTGCAAGGGGGACACAGGTGACCAAAACCAAAATACAACGTCCTCTGTGTGTGGCCAAAATTCAGGTTTGGACGTCCCTGGGAGCAGTAGGGGATAGCCAGGAGGGCCACAGGCAGTGGATATCCAGGACCTGACCATCCTGCCTGGGATGAGGGACACTTCCCTGCTGTCCCTCATGCCACAATCCCTCTGTGGGTGTTTCAGGAAAGGAAAAGGTGATGCAAAGGGAACTTATCTCCATCTCTAGGAAATGCCAATAAAGAAAAGAAGGATTGAAAAAGAGATAAAGGTGAGTGTTTTAACTTCACTGGAAGGTATTTAACCAGCCCAAGCAGAAGCACGAGGTCTTAGAGGTCAGAACATGAAACAACCAACACAAATAAAGGGGAAACTCCACCCCAGGATTGCACCCCACTGTCTCTGCTCCCTCCTTTGTCCCACACATGAGCACCTATCTCTCTCCCCCCCCTCTTCCAACCTCTGTCTTTATTATTATCAAAGTGAAATTCATGAAGAGCTCGAGGCATTGGCGATTTCCTGGATTTCAATATAACTTCTTGCAATCTTAAGTGAACAGCTTAAGGTTGCTTCTGCCTGTCAGGGAATTTAAATTGCAAATTGAAAAGTGAAATGCAGCAGCCAAGGGTCTGTGTCAGTGACTTTGGAGAGCAGAGATATCGCTTAGCAACTGGAGGCAGGGAGGGATGGAGGCCGCGGTAAACACGGCAGTGAAGGATCTGGCTTTTGGGATCCCCTTTGCCCCTGGCATGCCAGAAGAAATAACCCATTAGTGAGCTGGGGGTGTGACTTGTGAAGGACCAGGATCCTGGGTGTGCTCAGCCAGGGCAAGGCTGGCAGCTTGCAAGGGGAACTATTTTCTTTGCAGCCACTCCCTCCAGCGGGTGACAGAAAAGGCAGGGCTGGGCTGTCCCCAGAGAAGCAGTGAAATGGCCAGAGCTGGAAGCCACTGGTTGAAATTCCCAGTTTCAGCTGGAAATAAGGACAAAATCTTGGCAATCTGGCCAAGCACCGGCACTGGGGCCCACGCAGGTGATGCAAACTCTCTACATGAGAAATCTTCTGCCACTCATGTGGGCGAGGTATGGCCCAGCTTTGAAGGTGGCCCTGCTTTGAGCTGGAGGTTGAACCAGACACCTCTAGAGGTCCCTTTCAACCTGTGCTATTCGACAATGCTATCCAATGTCTCTCTTTTTTTAAATTAAAGATATTAAAAACTGACTTCCATACTGCCAGAAATTATAACAGAGAAGAGCCCTGAGGAACCACTTAAGCCTCCCCCTGCTCCTGTCACATTGAGGGACATCCAAAACTGTGCTGTCACCTCTTTATTGGGGCTTTTCTTGCAGGGAGGGACATTCCACATGCCCCGTGGACATTCTGTTCCTATCTGTGTTGTTAGAAAATGTTTTCCAATGTTAATATTGCCTAAATGAGCCTCAGCAAACTTTCAACCCACTGGCTTGAAGTTATTGCTTAAAAACACAAACTGTCAGTGCAGCCACTATTTAAAGGCACAGCAAACTCTAATATCCTGCAGCAGTGGATTCCACCAGCCTGTTGTGCTCTGAATTAAAATTAATAATGGCTCTTAATGGAGAATCCAACAGGCCAAGAGGGAAGGGATTCTCCTTGCCTGTTCTCCCTGATCACAACCCCTGAAACTTGCATGGAGAAATCATCGTTCAAGTCCACCTCATCCTAAATATCTCTAATAAGCAGAAACAGAGCTGTGTGACTCAGTGGACCTTGTCCAACACCCTGTGGTCATGGACATCTTTCCTGAAGAAATTCCACAGGTGAGATTTGCCAGAGCAATTTCCCTGTAGGACCTGTTGAAGGAGAGAAATAGGCATTGTCCAGGAGCTGTTCATCTCATCCTTTCCATGGATCTATTCCCGGGTGAGTTGGATTGCTCCATAATAGTGGTTTTTCCTCCCTACAAAGGGATGAAGAAGGAGGAAGGTGCCTGCAGTGCTTATTTCCAAAAAACCTTTAGGAAAACAAGCCCCAGCCCATATATCCCACACAGGGAAGTGACCACAGCACTGTGGGCCTGGAAGCTGGAGGAACTCACAGGAAAAGGCCTGGTAAAGTAATTGGAGCCACTGGAAAATACTGTGTTTTGGGAAATGCTACAACCAACAGGGAGGTTTTGTTTCCATGGAGGCTTTGCTGAAGCAATTCCTTGGTGTTCTCTTTGGAGGACTACTCTTGGTGCCAGAACAATGTGTTCCTGAGAACAGGTCCAGGAAACCTTGGCAAGGAATTTTTGGGTGAGGATCAAAGACCAACAGCCACTAAATCATGGAATTATAGAATGGCTTGGGTCAGAAAGGACCTTAAAGATCACCTGGTTCCACAACGGGCAGGGGTGCCACCAACTAGATGCACATCCAAGGCTATTCAGGGAGTGTTTCCTGTATTTCTCCAGTGTTCCAGAATAGTGCTCGAACCCCAAATTATTTCCCCCATCGTAAAATACCCTCATAGGCTGTGACTTAAAAGGAGCAGGGATATTTCTCTGTCCATCCCTCATCCCCAAGGGTACAGCACTGTTTGCTGCCTGGCCTCAGATGCTGGCATGGGTTCAGCTGTAGGAACCAGAAAGTCTCACCCCAGAACCGACAGCGCTAAATTCCCTTAAATCCCACACTTCCTCTGGAAGGGTGTTGACATTTACTCAGCTGCTTGTCAAATGTCTGGAGATGTGAACGTCTCAAACAGGAGCTGTTGTCATGAAAGGAACACAAAGACAGGTAGTTAGCATGATTTGGGGAGAGGTGTCTGGTGAGAGGGTGTTTTGTGTGCGCCCGCCATTCCCGAGGAAACAGTTGGTGCCAGGGTAGCACATCAGATGGCAGAGGAGTTTTGTGGGATAAGCAGAGAACATTTAGATGTGGAAGACCAGCAGAGACGTGGAAAATTCCCTGTCTGTCATTCATTTTCTTTCATGAAAGAAGGACTTGGCAGGAGGTTGTAGACAGGTGGGTTCGGTCTCTTCTCCCAGGGAACCTGCAAAAGGATGAGAGAAAACGGCCTCAAGTTGCACCAGGTAAGGTTGAGACAGGATATTAGGGAAAATTCTTCACTGAAAGGGTGATCAGGCATTGGAACAGGCTGCCCAGGGAAGTGGTAAAACCACCAGCCCTGGAAGGGTTCCGAAAACATGTGGATGTGGCCCCTGGGGACATGGTTTAATGGTGGCCTTGGCAGTGCTGTTTGATGGTTGGAGTCAGTGATCTTAGAGAGTTTTCCCAAGCAGTGATTCTGTGAAGCATCAGTGGCACTCAGGCTTGGCTCACCCAGCGTTCAGGTGCTGATCACAGTTCCTGAAATGGGGGAAGAACAGAAGTTTCCAGGAACCAGCATGTTTTCTGTTTCAGGAGGAGCTGAGTTCTTTCCTCGTGGTGTAACCCTTAGGAGCTAATTAGTCTTTGTGCCCTTCATTTCCCATGATGAGAACACCATTCCTGTGATTTCTGTATTGAGCCTGGGCCTTGGGCTGTTTTTTATCCTCCATTAACATCTCCAGGTGAGAGAGCTCTTGACACCATCCTTCACAAACCACCTTGATATGAATTATATCCCTGTCCCCAGGAATTCCAGTCCTTAACCCTGACCCTTCAAGCCCCACAGCAGCCTGAGGGAAGTGGAGCAACATCCTGGGGAGCTTCAGAGACCCTGGCATGGACCCCACTGTGTCCATGGAGCTGTAGAGCCCCATGTCCACGTGGGTGGCATCACTGGGGAGGTTTGTGCAGTGCTCTGTGCTTGGGCTGGAGTCTCAGAGCCTTGTGAATTTAAATCCCCTACGTCTCATTTTCCAAGCCCCAGCCTCTAACAGAGGGGCTCTTTCCCTGCAGGCTGAGGTTAATTGGCTTGTGCTTTTAAAAGGATAAAGCTGCGAAGACTCGGAGTCAGGGCTGTTCTCCAGATTTCCATTATAATCTACATTGCAGGAAAATAGCTTTCCTGATCAAATCATCTGTCCTCTCGGAGCAGAGGATAAAGAGCTGGTGATGTGGGAAATCTGCAGAAGGGGAAATCTGCAGTGTCTCTGCATGACCTTGCTGGACAGAGGAGAAAGAAGAGGCAAAGACTTTTCTCTGCTGTGAGGAAATGAGAGAGAGGTGCACAGCAGTGAATGGCCCATTCACTGAATTAGGGCCATTCCTGAGCTTGGTGTCATGCACCTCTTGAAAAAACAAATAGGAGAACAAGATGGTGCACGAGACTGGGAATTCTCTGGGAAATGATGTGAGTCCTGGGACCAAGCCCAAAAAATTATTAAAGCTTGTGGCACTCCTGGCCCTTGAAAACTGTCTGAACCTTGTCCAGGTCAAAGACAGGTCTCAAACACCCGTGGGAGAGAGGAAGCAAGAGGTGGCAGTGGGGCCTCCCCAGAGCCAGGACTGCTGCCTCAAGCCTGTAGCTCATTCCCCAGAAAGCCTGGAATATCACCTTTCCTTTCAGGACTGGTGGATATTTCACAAAAGCAGCAGCAACCCGAAGGAAGACAAACCAAGAGTGAGGATGAGGACTGGGAAGAAGCACAAAGAGTTTTTCACCTCTTTGTTCACCAGCTGTGAAAAGGGAACAGCAAGATTCACTTCCCACATCTGTCTACTTCAAACTCTCGATTTTGATCTTTTTCTTTGATTTTTCGAACTCTTGACTCTGGTCAGCACCCTGTTCTCCAGGAAGCCTTCATCCCAGCAGAAGCTGCAAGGAAAGCTTTTTCCCCAGCCACACACAATCCTCCTGGTCCTTTCAGCTCCCATCTCTGGGAATTCTCACCAATGCACTTGGCACCTGAACATCCCTGTGGGTTCCCATCCCAGACCCAGCTCTCACAAGCACACAGCACCTTCTATACAACATCTTTTATGGCACAGGAAGAAAGCTCACTCAGAGGAGTTCACCGCACCGTTCTGGCTCTCCTGAAAATTCTTTCTTCTAAATTTCTAAAAATCATATCAAGAAAATTTCTTTAGAAATGGATGGGACCAAAACACCCAAAAGCTCAAAGCCTGTGGTGAAATTGCTCGTCTAGCTGGGCTTTTCCAGGTCCAGTTGTGATGGCTGCAACCCATTTCCCACAGAAAAAGAAGAGTGACTGGCAGTGTCCAAGTCTCTGGGAAGAACACTGCATTACTCCATCCCCTGTGTGGAGATGGCCTTGGAAAAGAGGAGGATTCTTTGCATTCCGTGTGCAGAGGGCTGCAGAGCTCAGGGTCAAGTTTGCCTGGAGCAGCTTCCCTTGAAGTTTCTTTTCTGAGGCCACCAGTTCAGACTCACTAGAAAAGTGAGTTAAGTATTAAGTGTTCAAGGCCAGGCTGGATGGGGCTCTGGGCAGCAGAATGTCCCTGCCCATGGCAGAGGGCTTGGAATGAGCTGATCTTTAAGATCCCTTCCAAACCAAAGCATTCCATGATTCTGTTCCATGGAAAGGGACTCAGTTTTCCCTTCTCCTCTAGCTCTGGCACTCACCCAACAGCCACATAAATCAGCACCAAGGCTGACAAAAGCTGTGCCAGGTGCTACAAGTGGACAGAAAATCCTCCCCTCCTGAGCATCCCACTCACCTACTGACACCCAGAACTTTCACTCACCTCCCCTCTGCTGCTCAGCACTCCAAAGAACTGCAGTCCAAAGGCCAGCTCCACCCCATCCTCCCCATCCATCCTGTAAACCGTGCTTAGGATTGGGAGGAAAAACCAAAGCTGAGATTTCTCCCTCTCCCACAGCCATATATTCTCACTGCTGAGCTTCTGCCCATAAAGTTTACAAGATGTTTGCCACAGGGGTGATTTGTATCAGAGAGGATGTTCACCTGTGGTAAATCACAGCCTGCTACTTTGCGTTCTCCTGAAATTTCAATTACTGAAACTATTCTTTTATTTCTTGCTTTCCCGTATGTTTTTCTCATTTAGACAATGAGCACCACCGTTCAAGTTTGTTCCTGTGTGACTTAAGGTTTTATATGACCCTCATTTTGCCTTGATGCTTTATGCTCTGCCTGGGTGTATTTCTCTCTCTGTATTCCCATTTTCTGCTTTGAGCTATTTTATAACACCTTGCCGCTGATGAAATTGCTGCTGCAGCTCCAGGTCAGGTTGTTTGGGTTCAGGAACGGGACTGTGAGCTTTATGAAAGGTTACAGCTCTTTCCCCTCCACGGTGCATCACTTTCTGACCTGAACTGCCACGTTCCACCCCTGCTGGGAGAGGTGGTCAGGGCTAAAAAAGAGAATTTCGAGGGAGAGCACTGGCAGGGAAGTTTAAGGCTGGTGTGCATCACACACCTGGAGAAATGGTTTGGTTACACTGTGGAGACTTGGCTGCAGAGACTTACAGAGCAAGGGGCTGATGCAGACCCAAACCCCAACAGGGAAAACTCTGCCTGCTCACTAGGACTGATGCAGAATCCATGGCCAACAGAATAATCCTTTTATCAGTTTCCTAACTTGCAAAATTGCTTCCTTCTCCTGGCTGAGCAAGCTTAATAACCATGTCTGGGCCCTAGGTCAGCTGTAAAATCAAGACTCTGACCTGCCTGACATGGACCCTGAGATCAGCTCAGCTGGTTGGAGCATGGTGCTGATAATGCCAGGACTGTGGGTTAGATCCCTGGATGGGCCATTCACTCTAGAGCTGGACTTGATGATCCTTTTGGGTCCCTTCCAGCTCAGAATATCCTATAATTCCATGTCCAAGCCCAGCCTGATTGGTACCTAAGTGCTACTTTCTCTTCCTTAGTCCTTTTAACATTTTACAAGGGCTCTGCCGTCAGAGCTCTCCACTCTCACACCCATTTTTGCATGGTTTCCATGCAGCTTTTGAAAATTAAAACAAAACCAAAACCAAACCACCATTATTTTGGCCAAGAAATCAATTTGTTCTAATTATTGTGGTGCTTAACAATCCCTTCTCTGTTTTGGAGCATAACTCTGACCATAGCACATCTTGGCCCCTTGCCTGCAGTTATTGTTGTCTGAGATAATGTTTATGATTGAGTTCAGTGAGTTGTGCATTTCCTTATCTTTCCACATGTCTGTGAATGCCAGTATTTGGAGTCAATCCAGCAGAATCCCAGGATGATTTTTCAGAGACAAGCCAACAAGAGAATATGAAAAGGGAAAATGTGATGGCAAGGGCGAGAATATGAAATTTCTTCTACAGATGCACCGCGTTTCATAAACCCTGGGCATTGCAAGCTCTGAATTGTGGGGTCCAGAAAGAACCTAAACAAGACACAAAAATGTCCTGTGTGCACTGGGACATAATGGGAAAACCCCTTGTCCTGCTGTGTCCTCTCCACAAACACAGAAGAGTAGAAATAAGCTCTGTAAAAGAAACTTAGTATTAATGAAGCAAATTATTCCAACACAGTTGGATTTCTCATCAGTTATAGAATATTGAAGTCATGTTGGAGGCAGGAACATCAGTGATTGTGGTTCTCTGAGCTGTTTGCAAACTTGAGGACATCCTTAAATGCTGTTCCCCATTCCATCAGCAAAGTGGGAATGTCAGTAGAGACTGAGCAGAAATGTTGCTATCACCACGTGCAAAGTGCTTTGAGATCCTGGTGTGAAAGAAATGGAAGATGAGCAAAGCATCTTCCTCACTAAACTCCTTAGCCATGGTAATTCTACACGGTCATCATTCACAGGAAGAATGTTTTATTTGGGAAGGAATAATCACATCTTGCTGCCAAAACATGAAATCCAATTATGCTGTGAACCAAAGGCTGTTTTAAAGGGTTTATAATTTCTCAGCTTTATCCTCATCAGGATATAAAGTGGGTTTTCTTCCCATCTTTCCAGCACTTTTGAAAGGGCTTAGTCCCTTCTTTTTCCATTTCCATCTCCCCCGAGTGCCAAATTTCCCTTCTCTATGGCAGAGTTAACAGTTGGACTTTGCTTGGGATTTTGCCTCACACCTTCAATATTTCCCCCCAAAAATCAAGGCAAACCTTTGAGCCCTGCTCTAGTTTTATTGTTTCCCACTGAATATGAAATGCAAAACCATGGGAGTGCTGAAATTGGGGTTTTCTGCCTGTTTCATCCTCTTGAACAGACTTTGTGGCTAAACTTTGGATCCAGTCCCTGTAAAATATCCATCCTTGGGGAAATACTTTCTTAAAGCAGTTATTTAAAGAAGTGATGCTTCCTTTCCTTTCCTGTACTTCCTTTTTCCTTTCCCCTTTCCCTTTTCTATTTCCTTCTGTCTTGAACAATAAATAACGTAGCTCCCTAAGAATGGAAATTTTGTGTTTATGGTGTGTCAAACTCCTCTCTATCCATGACTTTAAAACAGAAGGACTAAAGGCTCCTCAGGACTGAGAATTTAAAAGCAGGAGAATGGGGTTTCTTCCTGTTGCTGCCACAGATTTTTATTAAAAACACAGGTTTGGGAAACATATCAGGTAAAGGTGCTCCTTGAGGTGAGACAAGAACGGAGATGGGGTCAGGGTGGGATTTTGTAAAATTCTGCTGCTCTAGAGAAGGATTTATCATACATGAGAGGAAAGAGTCTCATCAGTGGATAAAGCAAGAAACTGTTGTTTTAAAGAATGGTTCAGGATAAGAAACTGCCTTGGTGGCATTGCTGTGTTTAGAGAGGTTGGCAAGGAGGTGATGGCAGTGGTAGGGCTGCCATCCTCCAGAGGCTGAGGAAATGCATTTGTCAGGAACTAATTAGGTGGAAATGACCCTGCCTTGCTGTCTTTCCACCTCTTTACAGCCCTAATTTCCAATGACTGAGGAAGTCCCTTGCTGGGTTAAGTCTCTCTCTATTAAACCTTGTCTGTGTAGATTGTAAATCCTCTCAACCAGGCTGAGCTTAAGCTCAGGACTGCAGTGGAGTGTCACAGGTGCAGCCAGGCCTAGTTCCAGTTCCAGGCAGTTGCAGGAGACCCCAAAACCAGCCCTGTCAGCAGGGACAGGTGTGCACTGGGCTGGACATTTGACAGCTGTGCCTTGTGGAGTCCACCTGCCTTTTCCCTTCGAATGAAATGGGGAGCTCCTGACCCCCAAATTGGACTCCAAATCCAGTGTTCAGAGACCCCAGGACTACTGAAGTCTCTCCTGTGCCTTCAGCTACAGAAAGCTCTGGCTTTTCCTGCTCCTGCAGTTGCAGTGGCCCGGTCTGAATCCCATGACAGCTGGAAAGCTCAAGATGGATGAGCTACTTGCCTTTCCTCCCTGATTCCTTGATTCATTAGTTAACGTCTGAAAAGCACTTTGGAGCTCAAGAGTGTTAAGTGCTATTATTATTAGAGACCTTTCATATGAATGTTGATTGAAAAAGATAATTGTTACCTTTCTACCTTTCATTCCTTTTTTTAATTTTTTTTTTTTTCACATTTTTATTAAAGAGAACAGTAACTGGCTTCCCCAAGAAGTGGAAAGGAAGAGCTGGATTTGCTACTGACACAGGAGATGATGGTGTAGTCCTGATGGAGGACACTAAGAATGGAAAAAAATGGAAAAACAGGATGGGGGCTTCCATCTGCCAGTGTCCAGAGGATGTAACAGAATTTATGGAATGGGGCTTCTACTGTTTGCACATTCCAGGCCATTGCAGTTCTTATATTAAAGAGAAGGAATGATTTGGTCATGTTTTGGCAATTGGTTCAGCTGCCCTCTCGCAGGCATTGTGTCCTGGGGTGTCCTGTCTGACACTCAGCAGGGAATGGATGTGTTGGATGTCTTGTTGGATGGATGTCTCCCAGACTCCAGCTCCACAGAACAAGACATCTTTATCAAACCAAGTCAAAAATGGCAGATGTTGCACCTACTTCAAAGACAAAGTCAGCACTGAAGTGTTTCTTTGTTTTTTCCCTTGTTTCTTTGGTCCTCGGGCCAACAGATAAAAATCAGGGCAGGGGCCCAAAGACTCTGCAGGCTCCAGTTCCATGGATGTTTCTGAGCTTGGCTGGGTGGGACCTTTAGGGAACCAAATTTAACTGGCACTGCATCTTGGATGGTGGTGGACTACAGACCTCTTAAGGTCTTTCACATCCTGAATCATTCTGTGATTCCTAGCTTGGGAAGACAAGCTGGACCTCTGGGTATCCATCCCTTCCCTCTGGCTGTAAATGGAGACAAGTGAAGGGCTAATTCAGACAGAGGGATCTACACCAGAGACGTGTGAAGTTGTGGGTTCATTATCATGCAACCAAGTTTGAATGTCTTTTTACAGCTGTAAACCAAGACAGGCTTGTAAGAGGGAGAGTGGAAAGCAGGGCTTGCTACCAGTGATGGCTGAATCACCCCCAGGAGGTCTTCCTCCACCAAGAGTAGGCAGAGTTTGGATAAATAGAATATAGTCCTATTTTTGCACAGAGAAAAAGAAGGAAAATAATCCATCCAGAGTCTTCTGCCTCTAGGAAGTTTTGCTGTGATGGGTTTGAAGGATTTGGAGGATCTAACTTGAAGATTTAGGCAGAAAATCCTGGGTTTGCTTGAGTTGTATCTGTCCAGTGCTTCCCTGACCTTCCTGGATGCACAAATGGCTGTTCTGACCCACCTGAACTCACGGGAAGGGGAACTCGGAGACCTGGAACATGCTCAGCCATGGAAGAAGAGCAGATGCCCCCTGGAGATCTGCAGCTGGAAACCCCCAACCTGTGGTGGTGGGTCCTTCTCCCCACGGTTTATTCCTGTCGCCCCGCTGATGGTTTTGGTTTCACCCTAGGTTCCTCCCCTCCCCGGTCCTAATGTCAATCTCCCCTGGTTCCTACCCCTAGTTCCAGAGAATTCCCTGTGCCTCAGTGTCCCCTTGGTACAAGTGACCCTTTCCCCATGCCCTTCCTATAGGGTGCTAGGTCATGGGTTTCTCCTTTCTCCCCTCCTCACTGTGACCTGATGGGTAAAGAATTGTAACTGCCCTGGGTTTAAATGTAAGAGCAGGCTTTGCTCTCTCTCCTCTCTCGTTCATCCCCACTTGGGACAAATAAACCTGAGAAACTGGACGAGAGGGAGCCTTCTCTGAGTTCTTGCCTCGAAACCTCGACACCACAACATCTGCTGCTGTAGAGGAACAGCTCTGAGCTGCACCAGTTCCTGAGACCAGCCCACAGAAGGAAAGATGGAAGCTCCTCCAGGGCACCATCCAGTTCCAGTTCAGCACACTGGGAACAAGCCTGACTGCCCAGGTTCTGTTGCATCCATGTCTTGTCTGACTCCACATCATGATCTTCTTCACTCCATGTGGGATTTCCATGGAAAGAAGCAGAAGAAAGTGACCCAAAACAGAGGCCATGATGCTCTTTGCACGGATTCTCATTCCATGGGGACCAAGACTCTGAGCAGTCCAGTCTCCTGGGAGGGGCAGGAAGTTTGTCCTGGGACCACAGGAACTGCCAGGCCTCTGCTGGCTCTGGGACAGGTGGGACCAGCCACAGGCACGGTGCAAAACTGGTGTTTAAACAGAGGCAAAGAGCAGGGCTCTTCCATGGAGCCCTAGAGTCACTTTGACCCTGGATCCCCCACAGCAGCATTGTCCTTCCTTTTTCCAGCTTCGTTTCCCCTCTGATGGCTCCACCAGGTGGGAACTCACCTTTCAGTCTCCCACGTGGAAGCAAGAAACAAAGTCAAAAACCTGTTTCACTTCACACTGATCGTCCCTGCCCAGATCCTTTCACTTTGGGTTAATGGGACCCAGAGATGCTTATTTTGCACAGCTGTGGAGTAAAATCATTTACACAGACCAAAGATACTGCTCTCACAAAAGAAATTTGCCAAACTGCTATTGCCCTATCTTCCCATTTTTATCGAGCTGGGGTTGCATTAACATTAATGAGATGTTAAAGGAGAAGGGGAAAAAAAAGAAAAAAGGAAGAAAGAAAGTCTCCCTGAGCAAATAATAACTACTCAGTCATAATTCAGAGGAAAATTATGGCTCTGTTACATGTTTGAAACTTTCCACTGTATTTCACTCCTGCTTTTGCTAAATTATGTGCAAATGATGGAAGTCCATACATACACATGAATGTGCTTTGCAAAGTTGAAATGTTTTCTTTGCCTGGAAATTATTTCCTCTCCCAGTAACTCTCTATCTTGTTTCTTTCTCCTGTTCTCTTTCTGTCCATGCAGTGCAGATGAGGGGAAATTCCTCTTTCTTCCAAGTTCCAGCCTGGTTTAACTGGGACAAAGAACTCATTGCATGACTCAGTGGAGGGACATCAACAGAGATTCCTGGACTACAGAAGAATTATCCCAGAAATCCAGATCTCATTGCGTTGTTATTTTTGTTGAGATTGGAAAATGGCAACACCACTCGGTTGAACTCTATCAATTTTTCTTCTCTGCATCATGGGCCAGAAGAGCTTTGTTTTATTTTCAGTCTATATGGCTGTTTTCCTGTTGTCCTCCAGGCTCTCAATCACCTGCAAAATACAGAATGAAGCAGCGAAAGCTACAGGTGTAAAGAGAAAATTGTAAGTTGTTTTGGACTTTCTTGATAGAGAGTCTTAGGGGGAGTTATTCCGGTGTTATGGATGGGCTCAGCTTGTGCACATCACACCGGGGACCTGACAAAGTGTTCTGAGAGTGGGCCCTCAGCCCCAAAGCCAAAGGTAATTCCCACCTTCCCTGCTTCAGAAAAACTCACTGACAGCACCTGATCTGAAGGAGAACTGCTGAGACAGACACCTCAGTGATGTGCTTGTTTCTGTAAAAACACGGGTGTGTGTCGGGCTGCTCAAAAACACGCGGCGTTTTGTAGAGAGAAAATAAAAGAGTCCAAGCTGGGCTTTCCCCTTCTCCCAGGAAAAGGAAAACAAAACAAAACCAAACCCAGAAAACCTCATGGCAAAGTCTTTCTCAGGGAAATCAGCTTTCTCTATTCTCTTAGGACAAGGAAGGCCTCAACACATCTCCCTTATTTCTGGCTTGTGGTCTTTGGTTACCTTTCCCTGCCACGGTTTCCATGTGTTTGTGGAGACCAGGTGTTTTATTTTAATTTTTATTACTCTTCCTTTTAATTACTGTCAATAAACCTTTCTTTATACCCTTTTAAAATTTTAAGCCTCCTTTACCTTCTCCCAATCCTATATCTCACAACAACAACAACAAAAACAATTCTAATAAATACAGTAGTAATTAACCAACACTAAAATTACCACCACACTAGGGAATGTGGAAATACCTCAGGAACACTCATCCTTTGCTGACAGCAAAACAGAGCAGCCCCATATCAGAGATGTGTCCTGCATTTACCCCCAGGAGCTGAAGAAACACTTCCAGCCCGTCCAGTCCAACACAGGGCTCACCAGGAGACAGATACAGATACTCAGCTTTGTTTGGGAAAATCACAAAGTGATCACGTTCCACAGCAATAGTTCCCCTATTTAGTCTTCTGCAACCCACAGAACTTATCTCTAAATGTCCATACCCTCTGACTTAGGGTGCTGCATGGAGCACATGATGCTCTGGACCTGTTTGAAACCCCATTTAAGGCCTGAGAAAGCAATCTTGGTTTCCTTGTGAAAGTTGAACTTTAGCCCACGATGCCTTCCTGGACTTTGGCCACAGATTTGTCCTGGACTGAGCCTCAGGACTCCTCAGAAAATTGGAATTTGCTCCCGTTGCTGCTGCAAATGAAGTTGACTTAAAACACAATCCTATTCTACCTCGTTTTATACAAACTATCTTCTCTTTTCATTTATCCAAAGCCTCCGTTTGAAATCTCTGGCCAGATCCACTCCAGACCAGGGGCCACGGGTTCATTCTCAACTTCTTGATTTTTTAATAAACTTCTCAGTAAGCCTCACCTCTGTTTCAAAGCTGGCTACAACATCCCTGAGCCCTGGGGCTTTGCAGAGCTTTGGGTTTCCAAATGAAAGCCTAATGCTGGCTCATTGTTCCACAACCCCTGCTCCAGCCTGACCTAAGCCCCCAAAGCCTAGGATGCAAGGCAGTGTCAGGATTACTCCTGCGTTTGGCAGGGAAAACACATCTGAAAAGAACAATTAACACTTTGTTAATGTGCCAAGGAACAGACTGATCTGCGTGCTGGCCAAAGGCAACAGAGCGACTGCTGTTTACCTTGATGTGTCTGTGCTGCTGTGGAGCAGTTCTGATAGCAGAGCTTAGTCCCAGCCTTAAAGCACAATGACAGATGAGAGGTCCTCCTCCAATTTCCCGTCCTCTCCATTAGCAGGGAATGCAGATAAAGCCAGCAGCAGAACCCTGCAGTCCCGACTCCTACCTGGCAGATAATAATGCAAATTACAGCGACAAAAGTGGCAAAAAATCCGCGGCAGGAAAATAGATGAATAGGGCTGATCTCGGCTCCGTGGGACAGCACCAAATGCCACTCCCAAGGGAGGCTCAGGTTCTGCTCAGATCTCTGCTGCTTTCACCAGTCATTAACATTCATTCCCATCTGGGATTGCAGGCTGCCATCGGAGCCCTGGGATGCTGCTGTCACCAAATGTGACACAATACCTCATCAGAGAATAAAGGAGTTTTTGCAAGTCTCTCAAAACTATTTCTGCCTTCGTGTTCTGCATCCTGTGCCTGGCTGGCAGAGTTGAAAGGAGTCTGATACTTAGGGCAGATCCCAGATTAGGGTCAGCAGATGTCTCTGCACCAGCATCCTGCATCCCACTTCGCACCAGCATCCTGCTTCCAGTCCCTCCCGTAAACCCTTCTTCATCTGGACAATTTAATACCAAACAGGGCACATTCAGCTCAGATCAGCCCAATTTCTCTGCTGCCTCCCTTTCACCCCAGGCTGTTGCTTCCCTGCCACTCTGGGATTGTTCCCTCCAAGGGATGCACCCCCTGTGCCTCTGGATAATTGAGTGATTCCTGGAGAGAGAGGGGCCAGTCCTCTGCTGCTGGCTCCGTGGTGGGATTTCACTGCCCACAGCAGGAATCGCTGCCTTTGCTCCTCTGTCTTTTCATTTTGGCTCGGGCCCTCCCTGCCAAACCTCGGAGCTGAGGAGAGGCAGTGATTGATCAGGGGAAATTTCGCCAGCAGAGATGCAGTCCTACAACCTTCACTCGAGATGGAATGGAAGTCTCCAGGATAATAAAGATGGATAGGTGGATAGACAGACGGACAGATATGGAGATAGACAGATAGATAGATAGATGATAGCTTGAATCCTGTATGTTAAAATTGTGGACAATCTGTCACCCAGCCTCCCTTCCCTTTTTTATCCCTCCCCTTTCTTAAATTACGCCTATTTCTCTGGTGAAATTTATTACCATGTAAGAAATAATGACTTTTTAAAGATATTTTTTACTTTTTATGCAGAGGTGTGAGGGCTCCCTGAAAACAAATGGATGAAGATGTGAAAGCTTATTGGATTGTCACGTCGGATACATTATCCCCAGGGCTCTGAATGAAGAATTAGACCATGGAGATCTTATTTGACATTAGATGTTTCAATTTCTCCAAGAACATTAGGCATGTTGGATTCAGCACTGAATTCAATAATAAACAACAAGCGTTGACCCTCCCCCCCGTCCCCTTTTACCCCTTAGCATTTTAAGTCCAAGACATGCTATTAAGATTTATTTTACATTTTTATTATTGCGCTCACAAGGAAAGGGAGATCGTATTTGCATAATTCATTTTTATACAAACCTCTCTGTATTACTTACAGCTGCTGATTTCTCCCCCCCCCCCTCTAATATATGTGTTTATGTGGCAGTAAAACAATGACATTGGAACAACACACTGGAAGTTATTTACTCCACCCCTGCAGGTATTGCTGTCTATTTATTAACCCCTGGGAATTATTTTGATGGAAATCCCTTTGGATGATGCTCACCAAGAGGCTGAGGTTATGCAGTCTGTTCCCAGAGAGAAGGCAGGGGTTTAAGTGGCCAAGTGGCCATGCTTCCATGGCCAAGTGGCCACTCACTGACCACCTCTTGGGGTGGTCAGTGAGTGGCCACTTGGCCGTGGAAGCACTTTTTGGGGCTGGATCTGGCTGGGATCACCGTGCTGGGTGCAGGATGAGTGTTGGGACAGGATCCCTGGGGTGCTGGACGTGGGGATGGGCCCTGGATCACCCGGCATGGTGCAGAATTCAGAGCTTTCCCCACGGATTTCTCCATATCCTCTGGACCAGACCACCACAGCCCCACGCACTGCCCTGCTGAGCCTCACCAGACACAAATCCAGGTTCTCCACGTCACCTCAACTCCCAAGAGCTGCTCAGACCTTCCCTTGTCAGACTGTTTTGTTCTCTGGGGGCTCTCCTGGTCCTTTCCCAAGGGAGATGCCCACTCCCCCAAACACACCCAGGGAGCTGCACCCCAAACTACCTCTTTTCTCTGTATTTTCACTCTCTGCGCTCACTGGTGGTGCTGGTGGTGCTGGTTGAAGGTGGTTGTCATGGAAACTCCCTTTTCTCTTTCTGCTAATTCTGCAGGATTTCTTTCTACGGCATCGATCTGCGAACGTGCCTCCTTTCCTTGCTCACCCTTTAAAATAACAGCTACTGGGAATATTTGAGGAATGTAAAATTTGCCAGGCTAGGGGCCTTCTCGGAGTGGTTAATATTGAAATTAAATCTACATCCAATAGCTGCACCCTCCAGCTGCTTTCAAAGGCAGCCCAAGAAGTCTCAAGGAGGAAGAATTTCCCAACCAAAAGGTTTTTCCCTCAACCCAGCTGGAGCAGTGATGGGTTCTGCCTCTCATGCCTGTCCAGCCCACAGAAATTCCCACTCTTTTTCTCCTTCACAGCCTAGTCCTCCTCTGAGACCTAAATTCATGGTATTTTTGACATCCTGGCACAGCATCTCCCACATTTTAGTTATGGAGAAGCCAAACTCAGCGTTTAGTTTTTCACTTTACCATTGCTCCGCTCATTTGGGAAGAGCCTTCAACTTCCCTGTAATACTCAGAAAAAAATTCACTTTATTATCTGCTATTTTAGAAACCTTCTTTTACTCTCCAAAACACCTTTCCTGATGATTTCCAGGGTCTTTGTCTGGTTGTGAGCATGAAGACGGGGTGTGTCTGGTGAGGAGGGATAGCTCCTTTTGACAAATGATCCACTCATTTCACAGAAACTTCCAGGAAAACAAAAAGGAAAAAGAAAATGGGGTTTTAGACCTTCCTCTCTTAAAAGACCCATAGATGAGGGATCCCCCCAAAAGCAGGAGAATCATGTTATTAAATTCCATCAGGAGTGTGGCAGATGGATCTGGATTTCTTTACTAGAGGAAATTTAATCTTAAAACCTCTCTGCAGCTTGTTTCTCTTTCCTAAAAACATGGGTGGCCATTTTTAGGCTGCCATCAGAGTCCCCTAAGGTGAACACAGATATTTTCTGTGGTGTTTGAGGTCAGGGGAACAATGAGGAGCAGGGACTATCTGCACTCCAACACGCTGGATTTAATGACACTTCCATCAGGGAAGGCTCCCCAGAGCGTTCCTCACATCTCTCCTGAAGTGAAATTGAAAATTTATTCACCCAGCCGGGGATTTATCTCACCTACCCTCTCCTATTTCAGTGCAAGCATCACCCTCTGAGCCAGCTGTCTGGATGCTCTTTATAATCAGGGGAGAGAGATGGGCACTTCCAGAATGAGATTTGTCTGCCCTGCTTTCGGCAGCTCTGTCTCCAGACGAGATGCTCTGAACACCAGCAGGGCATGTTTCTCTCCAAGAGTGATAAAAGGGCTTAGCAATGCTGTCAAAATCCTGTTATGGGACAAAGGGAAGACCATCTATCCGAGCTAAAAATTTATTCTTAAACCAATAAGTGTTTTAGCAGTCTAATAGTTCAAGTTATCCAAATAGTGCAATAAAATTTCATTCATGATGTTGTTAAAACTGCTGTACAGAGACATTCCTGCCTTCCCAGTGTCCATCCCCCACCTCTGGTGTCCTGCTTACCCTGCCAGAGCTCCTCTTCATCCCAAAGTGGACAGATCCAATGTTTCTCCATGGAGAAGGAGAAGGGGGGATTAGAAGCCATCACCACCCTGAGCTCTTGCCTGGCAGGGCTGTGATGACCATGCTGGGGTTTCTTCTCCTCACTCTTGGTTTGTCCATCCCCCTGTCCCCACCCAGGGCTGGGCTTTACTGGGCAGTGGCCATGGGGGTGTCCCCAGTGCTGAGCTCAGGCACAAGACTTTTATTAATGGGACACTTGTGGTCACAGGGACACCCAGCTCTGGGCACAGCAAGTTTAGAGACATCCTGAGCTGCCCCTGTGTCAGGTCAGCTCCAAGCCTGTGGCCTGTCACTATCAGTGGCGAATGGGTTATTAACTGGGCAGCAAAGGACAGCCCAGGGAGATGTCCCTGGGTGTGTATCCAGTGTTATTCCCACTGGCATCAACCACAGGGCACTGACCTCTTCTTGTTCATGGCCACTGGTCCATTCTCCCCACAGCATCTCCAGCCTAAAATGTGCCCCAGCCATTTCTTCTCCATTTTTGTTTTTTTTTCCCACTGAGTTGTGGAACAAATCAGGTTTAAATCAGGTTTCAAGTGACCCGTGGCAGCCTTTGCTCCAACCCCATCGGGGTCAATAGAGAAAGTTCTCATATCAGAGTTAGATGAAGTTGCTCTGCAAGAGAAGCATTTTCGTGGAAAACCTCTCCAGCTTGATACTAATGGTGAAATAAGAAATATCTTCTCTATTTCTGAAGTTGATTCTCAACCCTTCACACTCAGCAACTGTTACAAGGAGAGGTTTCAGGCGCCGTGAGCACTTATCTCCTGGCACAAAAGAGAGGTCAGAATCCAGTGTTAGCTCCACTTATCTGTCACCAGCATTGATGGGAGGCCTCCTGTTCCCCCAGCACACGGAATTGCATTTCATGGACACGGGATTTTAGAGAGAATTACGCTGGAGTTTGATCCTACCTTGTTTCAGAGCATGTAGAGAAGTGCCTTCAGCTTTGAAGGGAAAAGGAGAAGGCACTTAATCAATAGCCATGTGAGTGATAAGCACATAAAAAAGATGAGCTTGGCCAGCCTGTATAATCATCAGCAGGACCAGATGGGAAATGTATTATTCAGGAAGAAAGATGACCATGGTGGGGATGGTTTTTATGAGGGTCAGGACTGCTTAAGGAGTACTCAGTTATCTCATGAAGCCTCTTACCTGGAGCATTCACAGCTCTTTATTAGGATGAGGAGGGAAATAGCAATGAATATTTTTGGCTGTGTCCTGGAGAGGACAGAAACAGAATATTTTGGCTTCCAGAATCTCCTGTCCAGAGCATAAAAGAGGTCAGAAAAAGGTTATTTTTACTTCCAAAACATCCTGTCCAGAACACAAGAAAGGTCAGGAACAGGTTGTTTTAACTTCCAAAATCTCCTGTCCAGAGCATACACACATGCAGAGGCCTTAAAGACAACACAATAAGAATTTTCTTTTTATGTTTTAGTTTTTTCTCTCCCATGACAAACACTTTTACACTGATGCAGTGTTGCCGTAGAACTGGAATCAAACAGGCTGGAATTTTTAACCTACTCTCAAAGAACCTTTTCTTCATCCACCCACACCAGCAGCTCCTTGTCAGGTTTAAACCTGCCTGACTTCAGCCTTGCTGCAGCTGTGCAGTGCTGAGTGAAGAAGACCCTGTCTTGGGCTGGGGGTGTGCATTCCATTGCCACCTGTCAGAGCTGGGGCAGTTCTCTCCTGTTCATTGCCACCTGATCAAACCAGCTGGGGCACTTTTCTTTATCTCTCCCACAGCCAATCCTCCCTCAGGGAAATCCCTTCTGTCCATGGCCATGGAGCCTCCCTGCAGGGCTGAGAAAATTCCAGCATCCCATGGGAGAGGCCCCGCCCAGGGGAGGAGCCAAGCATTCCTACCTGGATAGAATCTGAGCCTGGCACAGCCCAGCAGCCTTTTCCCCCTGCATTCCCAGAGGAGCAGCTTTCTCCTGCACTGCATTCCCAGAGCAGCCCAGGCCCAGCTCCAGCACCCCTGGAGCTGCAGAGGAAACTCCCCCCTTGGCCAGGACCCTGCTCCAGCAGAGCCACATCTGCCCCTGCAGGAGGATTGCAGCCCCCATGGGATGGGGCTGTGCCAGCCCCCTGCCCAGCAGGGTGTCAGGGGGGTTCTGGCTCTGCCAGGGGTTTCTGTTGGTGCCACTGCATTTGCATTGTTAATTGTCCCAGCAAAGAGCTGTTATTGCTATTGCCACAGCTGTGCCTGAGAGCCCCTTCATTCCACAGGGATAACAATTGGGAGGGAGGGGTTCACATTTTCCATTCCAAGGGAGGCCCCTGCCCTCCTCAGCACACACCTGCCTTGCACACCAAGACAAACTCTCAGGATACACTTCCAGCTCCAGCTGTGCTTCTTGAAGTGGTTACAACTCCCAAAGGCGCCTGCAGCTCTTGCTCACCTTCCTCCCTCTTCCCCCAGCTGATCAGCTCCAGCGCTGCTGTTGCCCCTCCCGAACTCCCCGCGTTTGATACGAACTGGAGCAGCAGAAATGTACTTTTGAAAGTGTTTTTTAAAGCAGCCTGGCTCACTTTGGCTGTGACGGGCTGGGGAGCAGGATCACAGACAGCTGGGGGCAGCCGGTGCCTCTCGGATACTGACGAGGTGATAACAGCCTCCAGCTGAGAGCATGGCAGAGGCAGGGCTCTCTTCAGGCCACTCAGAGGGATGCTCATTCCAGACAGAGAGAATTAAATAGTGCAGGGCTGTTTAACCAGCTCCCTTCTGTACCAGATCCATGACCTTGTTTAAAAAAAAATTAAAGTACATGATCACTCCAGTAGTCATAATAAGAATCATAGAATTATAGAGTCATGGAATGGTTTGGGTTGGGAGGAACCTTCAAGATAATCTCATTCCAGCCCCCTCCTATAAGCAGGGACACCTTCCACTGTCCCAGGTTGCTCCAAGCCCTGTCCAGCCTGGCCTTGGACACTTCCAGGGATGGAGCATAAGAGCCAGGGACGCTGATTTTCCTTCAGCCTTTATTGAGTGTGGTGACTCTGCTCTTGTGAGACAACAGTTCTCTCCTAGCACGGGCCACAGTTGGTACATCACAAGAAAATTGTTATTCTAGAACTTAATCTGGACCAGGCTGAGCAAACCAGCCCATTCAGACCAGCGGCTTTACCCCTGGAAGGGACAAGGGCTGTGTGATAAAGGCACCTGAGTGTCCTCTCAAATCCAGGTGTTGTGTGCCAGATGTCATTCAAGGCCCAGAAAAGCCAAAGAGAGCCCCTTGAATTGCCATTCTCGTGGCTGGTCTCTCCCCACAGTGGAGTTTGTGGTGACAGAATTAATGTGGTTCTAAAGGTAATTTGAAAGCGTCAAGAGAGGGGAAATTATCACATGAAAATGCAAATCGTGCCTTATCTGGGCTGTTCCATGGCTGCTATGATTCATCATCATTTCTTCATCTGTTTTTTTTTCTTTTCCAGGTGAGTTCTCAATTAAAAAAAAAAAAAGGAAAGAAGGAAAGAAGGAGTAGTGGTAGAGCAGAGCTTCAATTGCCAGGAAAGATTTATGGCTCCTTTTATCTGAATGTGAAACATCCTTCAACAGGGCAGGAATATTAAACATTTCAAATCACCATCTATCACTCAGCCCTGCCTCTGATGGTGACCACACATCCCTCACACACAGCACAGGTAGCTCTGCCTTGTCCCCCAGGTTCAGGGGAGCAGCATCCTCCCACCATCTTTCCATACTGGACCAGGGGTGTAAAGCTGTATTTGCACCTCAGATTCCACTGAAGCTGCACAAATTCACCCTGGCAGAAGATCCACAGTGCTGTTCTCCACATTTCTCCTCCGTAACCTCCTCCTTTAATGCGAGCCATGGCGTGTTGGGGTCACATCCTCCCAGCAAATGTCATTTCCTGAGTGGTGTGTATGGGATTTACAGACCTGGTCCATTTTACATTGGCTGCTGATGAGTGTGAGGTACAAGGGAAGGGAAGCAGGGTCTGACTGCTCCCAAGAGAAGGGAGAATCATCAGAAGGTAAATTCAGCATAGCTGGATGGAGATACTTCACACACAGCAGCTCACCTCCGAAATTCCTTGTCTTAGGATGCTGTGGTTGCTGAGCACACAAATGGTTCAAAATTTAAGGAAAGTGATAAAATAGAAACATAGAAGGGACATTAAACATGAAAATATAATTTCAGGCCTCTTACTCCCAGAAAATGTAAAAATGCCACCACGTACCAGCCTCATTTTTTTTCTATTTTCCTTCAGTCATTTTTGGAGACAGGATACAACTCCATGGATTGAGATCATCCTATCTTCTCTCTACAGTTTTGGATATTCTGTGATGACCTCCCAGTCCAGCATGTCTGGGAGTGGGAAACAAGGCTGCCAAAACCTCCCTCCAGCTGTCCTTCACGTCAGCAGTCCAGACCAGGAATTGCCCAGGCAGAAAACCAACTCTGTGGATACTGTGACATTTCCCCCCTAGTAATTCTGACACATTTTTCCATACATTTTCTAAGGGACAAAGACAGCACGTTAGGCAGACATCAGTGCTCCCAGCACTGCCCCTCTGAGCAGACACAGCAGTGACCCAGGAGCAAGGACACTTGGGGGAAGAGGCTCTGAGGGATCTCAGGGAATTAGGGAAATCTGAATGGTCAGCAGACTGAGCAGAAAATTTCACCCCAAGCTGATAAGGCACTGGGGTCATGGCCTGCCTGCACCAGAACTGTGGATCCTTACAGGATGCAAACTGACCCTGGCACTGCTGAATTTTACTTTTCCTGCCTTTTGGGGCAAATTATAGAAACTGGGATAAAAGATAAAGAACAAGATTCCCACGGCTGAACTGTCAGTTCAGGAGTTGGACTCGATGATCCCTCTGGGTCCCTTCTAACTCAGGATATTCTATTATTCTGTGATTTATATTACACCCTGCAGCATAAATACTTGCAGTTTTCATTTGGAAATGGCCAAGAATCACATAATGGTTTGGGTCGGAAGGGTCCTTAAAGATCCTCCAGTTCCAACCCCCCTGCCATGTGCTGGGACACCTTCCACTGGACCAGTGGAAAGTGTCCAAATCCCATCCAACCTGGCCTTGGACACTTGCATGGTGTAACAGAGGTGAGCTGGAGCATCCACACCTGCTGAGGATAATGCTCTCCACGGCAGAGCCTCCAAATGCAAGGTTTTAAGAAACAACAGTTCCATGCAGATTATGCAAAGAAAAACACCCCATGATTACATGGAAGGACACCACAGCACTACAGAATCACTTCTGTGGGCACGTGTGTGTTACTTTATTGGCTGCCACACATCAGGTACCCGCACAGAATGAAGACAAACAGCATTAGCCCATCGAGGAGCACGGTGTCAGTAAATACATCACTTACAGGCAGTTAATCTGCATTTGCCATTGGTGGTTGACATTGCAGATCGTGTGTGATACGCACAGATAAATGGCAATTAAGCATCAGTACCTTCAGATCCCAGAGCAGGGCCAGAAAGGAAAGCTTTGCCATTATCTCCGCCCTGCACTGTGTGCATATCCATATCCAACAGCACTTAGGAACCACTCCAACAAGTGATCATCTTAACAGGGTCAGCACCTTTCCTCCCCAGGACCCCGTAACCAACTTAGCATCAGCTCCTAACTAATTGAATTGGAGCATGATCAACAGTCTAATTGAAGACAGGCTCGCATCCATTTCAAGCTCATAGGATTTCCCAATTTGCTTTCTGAGCTTCTGCTCAGAGTTAGGAAAAAGGCAAAGAATAAAAAAAAAAATAAAAAAGAAAAGAAAAGAAGAAGGAAGGGAAAAAAAAAAAAACAGAGCAGCTCTGGTCGGCTTTACTTAACAGTTGCTATTTTGGTATCAAAAGGAGTCTGCATTGTTGATTAGAGCGAGAGATCATTATCCCTCTTAGGAGCCCGATGAAGGTCGTTGTGTTAACCTTCAAATCACTCTGTAACTGGAGGATGCTTTTTTCTCCTGCTGAGCCACACTGGGAGGAAAAAAAAAAAGAAAAGGCAACTCAAAGGAAACAAGTCCAGCTCTGCTGCTGCAGACTGGAAAAGCAGAGTGACAGGGTGGGATTAGCTTTGGGTCTTGTGTGTTGTTCATGTGTCGTCAGAGGAGGGAGGCAGGGTGGAGGGAGAGGGAAATAAACAGATTTAAATGTTTCATCTGTCGTGATACTGTCGTGACTGGACAACAGCAGGAAGGCACCCTGAGTAACTCCAGACAGCTAAAAACCAGCTCATTAAACACTTCTGTATGGGGAAGAGTTTATATATTTACTCCAGTAGTAATTATTATTTTGCACCCAACAAACTGCCCGTGACAAGAGGATTCAGGTCAACGCACAGGCAGATTCTTGTCTGCTGCACACTGAATGATGCTGCTGCTCCTTATTTTTTGTTTTTATCCTGTTTCCTTCTTTTGTTCTTCTCCTGGCACAGCAGGTCCCAGCTTTACAGTGCAGGGTTATCTGAGTTCCAGGCAGCTGGTTAGGAGTAGGGCAAAGCTGCCTCTCTGAATACACAGGGCACGATGATCTTCCCACTGATGTGTTCCTTTGACGTGGAAGCCGTGATCCCGATGATCCCAGGGTCCCCAGGAAAGGCATTACAAACCAGAAATGTCTCTTGGTCATGGAAGATGCTCGAAGGAAAACCTCGTCCTGGGGCCCTGTGGTCAGCAGAGGTGATTCCCACTATGGGAGAGAGGCTTTGGCTTTCACACTGCACAGTCTGGCCTGGAAAAGTTGTTAAAGCAGCCAGTCTTGGCAGGAAGGATCAAACTCCAGGAAAAACTGGGGAGAAGAATCCCATGATTCTTGACAAATGATCTCTCCATCTGAAGCTTCTCTCCACCCCAGACCTCCCCTGGCTTCTTTGGTTTCCTGACCCCACCTGCAGTGCTGTGCCCAGCTCTGGAAAGCCCAAAATAAAATAGATGTGGATGTCTTGGAACACGTTCAGAGGAGGCCACTAGGATCCTCAGAGGGCTGGAGCAACTCTGCCATGGAGCCAGGCTGGCAGAGCTGGGGGTGCTCCCCTGGAGAGGAGAAGGCTCCAGGGAGAGCTCCGAGCCCCTGGCAGGGCCTAAAGGGGCTCCAGGAGAGCTGCAGAGGGACTGGGGACAAGGCCTGCAGGGACAGGAGCCAGGGAATGGCTCCCACTGCCAGAGGGCAGCCATGGATGGGATCTTGGGAAGGAATTCCTGCCTGGGCTGCAATTCCCAGAGCAGCTGGGGCTGCCCCTGCATCCCTGGCAGTGCCCAAGGCCAGGCTGGATGGGGTTTGGAGCAGCCTGGGACAGTGGGAGGTGTCCCTGCCCATGGCAGGGGTGGCACTGGATGATCTCCAGACCTTGCACCCTTTTTGTGTCCCACACTCAGGCCGTGCTTCTCTCTGCTCCCAGCCCCTTGTGACTTATTTCCTGTGCAGATTCCCCATGGAGGTGACCGTCCTGTCCCCGTGGTGATGGTGGCTCTCTCCATTTGCTGTTAGGAATGACCTATTTCTGTGCCAGGCAGGAGCAACTTCTCAAGACATTGGATCCACTTGTTGCCACCCATTTCCCTTCCCTGTGGCGCTGGTGCCCTTGCACTGCTAATCCTCCTCAGATAACTTCTATTCTAAATCAGCCACGTGTCAATTTAGCATTCACCTTTTGTTGGATCTTAAATCCTTTTAATCCCCGTCCTTGCTTCTCCATGTTAAACAAATAAAGCTCATATTTCCTCCTGTGTCTCTCCCTGCTCCCTGTGCCTGGTGGGGAGCAGGCTCTGAGGTGACATCTGCCAGTGATGCAAATCACTGGGACAGGGAATGTGTGCAGGGGAGTCACCTCAGCCTGGTGACAAGGTGAAAAAAAAGGAAAAAAGGGAGAAGAGGCTGCTCCTGTCCCTGCCCTCACCTCCTGTGACCCCCTGAGACATTTCAGTGGGAGAAAGTCTTTTCAGGGACAGCATTGCTGCCAGTCCAGGAAAGGTCTGGAATGAAGAGAAAAATTCATGTCCTGCTAGGTTTTAACAAAAGCAGCTCTATTTCCATGTGTGTGTGAGTTGCCCTTTTCTCTGTGCACAGTTTCTCTCAATGTGATGCTCCTGATCTGCAGGCTGTGAGATGCTACTGCACTAAAGAGGAATTTATCCATTGGTTTTTATTTTGATACAAGACATCTTCCCCGGGCAGTGGTGCAGACAGGGAGGAATGCAGGGAATTTCACCTGCCTGCCTCTGGGATGGGCAAGGAAAGCTCATCCACAGGTGGATGAGAAAGGCACTGGTTCATCTGCTCCATCACTGCTGCCCTTGGCCGCAGCACCCAAACATGGCAAACATGTCATTTTTACATATATGACACATAAACACGACAAACGTGGCATTTTTGACGTGCTCAGTAATTCACACTTTGCCACCATCACCCCACAGGAGCAAAATTTCCCCTTCCTGATGTTGTTGGGCACTCTGTGCCTGCACAAAACCCCTGCTGGTCTATTTGTCAGCCTAGGGTTTCAATCTAAATTCTCCTTTGTGTTTGTGTTCAATAAAACCCAAAGATTTTTGGGAGAGCCCTTGGATGGGAAGGGTTAAGTGAGGAAAATGGTATTAAGTGAACCAAAGGAAATGAATGGGCACAATTCCTTCACCATGGATGCCTGAGGTCGTGTGGGGAATACAACACACATCTCCACTGGCTCCTGACTCCTGGAATTCCAAGGGAATGGCTCTGTCTCTAGCCAGGGGTTGGTGCTGGTGCTTGGACATCTTGGTTATCCATCAGAGGGTTCCAATAGAGGAGCATTGAAATAGAATAAATTCAAGAATAAAATAAAATAAAATAAAATAAAATAAAATAAAATAAAATAAAATAAAATAAAATAAAATAAAATAAAATAAAATAAAATAAAATAAAATAAAACAAACAGAATCTTTTTCTAGGCAACTGAACACAGCTCCACAGAAAGAATCAGCCTTTCCCATCAGATGTTGCATGTGGAGAGGGATTATCTTATTTACACTGACAGAGCACTGAGCATCATGGGGTCCTGCTTTCTGACTCCAGATCATCAGTGTTCCTGGGGCACAAATTAAAATTTGGGTGACTGGGCTTGCATACCTGAAGAATGTTTGTAAATTCACCTCAGTCTGGGACAGATAACCACGATCTCGGCACTCCTTTTGTGGATATCTCCCAAAAGTGAGAGATCCCTGCAGAGCCTGCTGCTCTGCATCCCAACATTCCCATTGAACTCCCGGGGTTCAGGCCCCCGTGCAATTCCAGCCAACATCAAAGTGATTTAAGCCTTGAACCAACACAGAGGAGGAGGATTTATCTCCCTTGTGGGACACATGACTTCTCAAGACTATGGAGAGGGGCTAGAAGGACTTCATGCTCCCTCTGGGAAGGAGAATTATAGTGCTAAAACCTAAAACTCTGATTTTGGGCTGGGCTGCCACAGTCCTCCTGTCACTGCCCAACATCCATCCTCACCCCAGGGGCTTCCAGCAGCTTCTCACACTGCCTGGGGAACGGGCTTTTCCAATTAACCTGTCAGGAAGAGCAATGTATTATTTTCCAGCACTTGAGTAATTTAAAAGCCATCAGATTTCAGAGATCTGCCTGGCATGTTAAACTCTCAGTCAGTGCTGAGGAGCTCTGTGAGGCTGGGCTCATCAAAAACGCAGAAGCAGAGAGACCCATGGTCAGAAGGACATGTTGCACCTGTGGAAGAGGAGGAGCAAACCACATGGCCAGGGTGCTAAAGCATCTTTTGGGAAGGTTGCTGTGTTGTTATAAATCCATATTAATTCCGTCACTGGCAGAGCCCCAGTTTGGAGTGCCATGCCCTGATTCACAGGGTCAAGAGAACTCAGGATGCTGAAGGGTGCCAACTCTGATGACTCAGACAAATCCATCTCTTGACCAAAGCTGCTGAACCAAAGGCATTTTCTCCTGTCTTTGACCACATCCCAGCACTCTGAGAACCTCTGGAAGTTTTGGAGGCATCCAAGGTGCTCATGACCACCCTGTTGCCCTGGTCATGTTGGTGGAGATAAGCCCCTCATTCCAACAAATCCTTATTTTTCCTCTGGCATCTTTCCCTCCACAACCCAGGCCCTGGTATCAGCCATCCCCTGGCTGATCATGTCCCAGCTAAGCACTTCTAGACAGAAACTCACACCTGAGCTCTGGCCCTTACAGCACGTGTGGACGCCTGGGGACCTGGGGAGGGGTAAATGGGTTTCTTTGCAGGCTCCTCCCGTGCTCCTGGGGAGATGATGTGGTTTTTTTGCTTGTCTTCCATCACAGAACAAGAGCTAAGTGTTATTGATCTGGGACCTGGGGGGAATATTTCTGAGCAGCTCAGCCTGGCATTAGTCCATCACTTAGCTGGTATTTATTATTCAGGGCTGGCAAGGGATTGCTGGCAGCGTGCCCTGGCCAGACAGCAAACTGGTGACGGAGGAGCTGAGCGAGTCAAGGGCAAATGAAGAGGGAAAAGAAGGGAAGGAAGAAATTGCAAACCAGATTTTCCTTTCTCAAATTAACTTAGGTGGGTCCCAGAGCCTCTCTCTGCAAAGTTGCTCCTGCGTGCGTGAAAAACCCAGAGCAGGGTGTGCCCACAGAGCTTGGCAGATGGTCAGTGAGGGATGATTCCTGGCTGAGAGATGACATAAAAATGCAGATAAACAGGACAAGTACAGGACAAGGTTTCACCCACCAAAAAGCCATGAAGGGTGCACGCGAGGAGGCAAAGTGGCAGCTTTGCAGAGGGGAAAGCTGTTCCTCACAGCTGGAAGGTCCAAGAGGAAGAGTCATGGCAGTGAATGATGTCATTTGGGTTGTTGCCAGCACTCCAGAGATGCCTTATGATGGATGGAAGGATGTAAAGCCGTGTTGGTAGATCTACCCAGTCCCCTCTGAAGGCTTCTGCCAAAACCATCCTTTATTCCATGATTTGACATGACCTGATAGAGGAACTCCCCTCGAAAGCTCACTGGAGCAACAGCCCAGCAGATGCAGAGCAGGTATTTCTGTGTGCCTAAAGATGTGGGAAATAACTGAGTCTGAAGCAGGGCAGGAAGCTTTAATGACATCCCTGGTGTCCATGCCAAGGAGAAAAGTAGGGAAAACACAGCTTCAACAGCCCGTTTCTGTGACAATTCCCTGTTTCTTTCTAATGCCAATCCAGTGTTGATCCAGGGGCTCATTCTCTTGGTGGTCTGGGGAGAGAAGCTGCAAATTCTCAAGGACAGATTGGATGAAAAAAAAAAATCTCTGATCACAGCTCCAGATCTGCTGTCCCCATGCCACATTTTCAGGGCACTTTGCACAGCTCCTGGCTTTGAAGAGTCACTGTAAACCAGCAGCACACCCTCCAGTTTAGGGAGTTGAGTAAGGTAATTCCCAAGGGATTGTAAGAAGGGTCAGAGGATCTCCTGGTAGGAAGGGAATTAAGTCTCTGCTTAGCCTAACCCCAAACATTGCAGCAGAGCTATGGCAAAGCAGGAACAGCTCAAACTCTCTGTGAGGTTGCAGGAAAATCCATAAAAATCAGCTTCTGGACAGACAGCAAGCTGGGCACAGCCTTTGGGAAGTTTAGCACATGGCACCTCTTTCTCCTAGGCAGTAAACACGTGTCTTCACAGGCAATAATTTTGCCAGTTTAAGAGTTCTTGTAACCTCTGCACTAAGATAACATTGGCAGGAAAAGGGGGAAAAATCCCTCAGGCTTGGTCAGATTAAAGAGCCCTGTCTGCTAAGGTGCAGTGAATTCTTCTGTTATTGATCCCTGGGGTCATCCTTGAGACAGTGAACTAATGGACCAGCACTTTTCCTTGGATTTCCTTTAACTAAAAATTACATTAAGTTCAAGTGGGACGTTAATAATGATGGTGGTAATAATAATAATAATAATAATAATAANTAATAATAATAATAATAATAATAATAATAATAATAATAATAATAATAATAATAATAATAATATCAGCAGCAGCACACCATTCATCTCTCTCAGACAAACAGCTGCAAGGCTAATCCAGCTCTCAGTGTCTCAGTGATTTTACAAGAATCCCCAGGCTCTGAGTTTTCACATCTTGAATCTTTCTGTTCCCTCCCTCTGAATGTTTCGCACCTCTCCCAAAATGTCCATAGCAAGACCTGGGCAAAAAATTTCCCTGTTTGGCTTCCACCATGGAAATAGTATTTGATTTATTCAGCTCAGTGGTCTGGTAGCCCAAGTCTGAACCTGGGCTCATTACAAATGTTGATGTGAAAATGCCCTATAAGAATCTCTCCAACTGCTGCTAAACCAAAGCAAAACCAAGCAAACGGAGGAAAAAGACAACAGCACCAAAGTTCCCTGAGCTCCTGCTCTGTGAGGTGAAGGTTCCAGCAGCAGCAGATGTGGCATCAGCCTCTCCCTGGTCCTTCACATCAGTTATTTGTACACAGGGGTAGAGAAGAGGCTGGAAAAGTCAGGGAGAAGTGATGGATGCCTGTTCCCATGAGCTGCAAAGGCATCTTTTCCCAGGAATTGTGCAGTGCTGCCATGTTTCACACCCTCACTCCTCTCACAAGGCAAGGACCATGGAAATGAAGCGATCAGCGCGGCTCGATAATTACGGTGGCAGCTCGTGTGTGCTCAGTAGGGTTGGGCTGAAAGGAGGTATATTTTAATTATTAGCATCCAATTAAATATTGAATAAGTTCCATTATTGAAGGGGGATTTTGTGCCTCTCAGGGACCCTCCAAAGAGTTAATTAGAGAGCCTGCACACTTGTAGACATAATGTGTATGTGCCTCTACCCCCTCCGGTGCTGCTACAGATCCCAAGCATGCAGGTATTTTCTACTCTGTGAGCCTGAAGCTGGATTTTTCCGTGTTCCTTAAATTGTAAACTGTCAGTCCATCTTCACCAGCAGGAATCTTGGCATAAACTGCCAAAAAAAAAGCTGACCTGTGCTGCTTTGGCCGAGGAACTGATTCATTTCAATCAAGCATGTGCATGTCTGTCCCTGCCAGCCTGGAGCCAGAGCAGTCTCCAGAGAATGGGCACATCCTGGTGGTGATAAGAGCATGTCCAGAGTGAGCTGTTCCTGGCTGGACACGGCTCCTGCTGCTGAGCCTAATCTCAGAAGCCTTCCTGTGAGTTAGATTCCCACCAGGCCATTCCTGAGCTTTTCAGCAGCAGTGAGAATGAGCTGGGATTTATTTATGTAGGAATTGAGCACAGCCCTGTCCTTTCATTGTTGGCATTTTCCTGATTTTTGACTGATGCCAAATAGCCCGGTCCTGGGCATTGAACAGGGAGGTGTTCCAGGGGTAGTACAGGTGAGGAATGTGTTACCAGGGATAAGAGAGATCAGTCCTGGCAGAGAAACCAGGCCGTGCCAGCAGCAAGAAGAGCAGAGCCTGGACATTGCATCTGCTGGAATAGATGTGAATTATAAATTAACATTATAAGATTAAAATTACAAATAAAGGTTGCAGAGGTGCAGAATTAGCCAAACAGAGGCACTGGGCCATGACCCATCAACATTTAAGAGTGGTTCAATGTCCAGTATCAGAGGGAAGAGAAGCACTCCGAGGTGTCACTGGACAGCAGTGCAATCCTCTCATGTGGTGGGGAGGAGGAGGAGGAGGAGGAGCAGGAGGAGGAGGATGTGACTCCAGCTGGAAATGAATCCACACGTGGCATCCATCAGGCTGCTGGGAAAGCAGGCTCCAAATGGAGAGCCTGTCATTAGGAGAAGATGCATGGAAGAGACAGAGATGGGGAAATAGTCCATGGGGGGCTGTTTGTGAGGCAGCCCCATCAGGCAAATAGGATTGTTGGGAATGATGAGATAATTCACCAGGAAGTCATGTCAGGTCTAAGTGACCCTCCCAGACAGGGGAGTGCTGGGGAAGAGGGGAGTGAGAGCTGCCAGCTGGGTCTTGGCCTTCTCTCAGAGCCCAGCACAGCCTCTGCACTGGGAAACTGGGTGAACTGGGAGTGGTGACTGCAGCCTTTCAGAGTGGAATTATCTCTTTTCTCTTGAGAGGACCCCTAAATTTTTGCAAGCAACATTTCACACTGAAACCGAGTTTACCTCCAATAGAGAGTTTGTCTGTGTTTTTAAGCCTTCTGTCGTGCCACAGCCCATCTGTAATGCATTCATCCTCAGAGAATAATCCATCCCAGGGGAAGCAGCACAAAACACAGCCAAGTTCCACAGGCAGCACTGGGAGGAAAAGGATCTAAATCCAAATCACTGCTTGCCACGGTCACTACGTGACCAGGCAGCCTCTCCAAAATTCAGGAACCCTCCCAGGGAGATAAGCCAGCAAAACCTGCCCTCTTCAAATCCCCAGCAGAAAAGTTGTGCTCATAGCTAGGCTGGCCTAAAATAAGAGTCACTCCAGTTTCTTCACTAGTGTGTAAAGGACTTATATTTTAAGTCCTTTAAAACTCTGACAACACTTGGATAAATCTCCTGCTCTCCTCTCCATGAATCTGTTGGCAAATAAAGAGGGCCCTCTGACCGTGGCTCTTTGAAAAGGAACATACTTACTTTTTAGAGACAACAAAGCTAAAAACGTTTTTAACAGTGGAGTTATTGAATTATGATTTAATTCCCAGCATTTTGAGGGCGGCTCTCATTAGATGGATGCACAGGTAGGAACGACAAAGCAGCTGTCTCTCCATGCACACCAGCAGAACCCAGAACACGTTGGTTTTTGAAGACAGCCCTTTCAAATGCAGGAGGGATGACAATAATTAGATCCCTAACACGTTAACGATGGCTGTGGCAGTGTGGGCTGTCTGCAGCAGGGAAATGAAGTGACACCCAAGCCTGTGGAACCGCAGCCATTCTGTCCCCAGCTCTGCCCCTCCCCAGGGGAACCCCCCACAGATAAAGAGCTGATGGACAGAGACAGCTGACAGGAACCAAACCACCCTCACCTCGTAAAGAACTGCCAGAATTTGTCAGAATTTGAGCAATGTGGTCTAGTGGAAGGTGTCTATGGCAATGGATTGGAACTGGGTGATCTTTAAAGTCACTTCCAACCCAAACCATCCTTTGATTCTATGACAATTAAGCAAACTCATGGTTTTCTCTGTATTTTGGAGATTTTTCAGCCCTTCATTGCATCAGGTCCTGTACAGCCCTAATGCAAAAGTGATGGTTCATGGCCCATAATTAAATAAAAAGAGGTAAAAACACACACAACCCAAATTTCCAAGCCCATCTCTTCCCCAGAATCTTATTCATATGGAGAAATCTCATGCTGGGTTTATTTTTCTTCTTCACCAGACAGGTTGTTCTAGGAGCAGACACTGTCTTTCAGAAGAAGAAAACAAATTGATCCCATTTAAAATTCTTCTTCATCCATGACCAACCCAATTTAAAATGCTATCAATCTGCGTGGTAGCTTCCCCAGTGGAAAAGGTGCAAACCAAAGGCTTGGTGCTTTTATTTTGGCCTGTGTTGGATCTCTTCACTCATGTTGTTTGCATTTTGATGTGTTTTTAATGACACACAGACACAACTGCATCTTCTGGGTGAAGGCAGCTCACCAGCTGCCACTGTTTATTGATTTGTTTATCTTCATTTACCTTTTCAGGACAAAAACAGGGAGCACAGTTTGTGTCCTTGCTGTGGCCAGAGTCACAGCAGCAGGGATTCCAGGCATGTGCCTGTTGATGGAGGGAAAGACCTTGAAGAACATGAGAATGACAGCTTTTGAACACCTGGTGACCAAATTATTTCAACTGCAAAAGTGCAACTGGAATAGAAATTGCTGTGGAGGCATCACAAGCAGCAGAGAAGTGGGAAAAGTCACCTCATTGCAAAGTGGGGTGGGCTTGACCTTCTCCCTGGTCCTACAGAGGGGTGACAGCTCTGCCTCTGATCTACAGGTGCACGGTGGGGAAGGTCCAGTGCAGATGAGGACACTCAAGGTACATCATTTTTAGGATGCTGTGGAGAAAAAGGCTGTTGGCTTTTAATGCAAACCTGAGAAAAATTACCCTAAGGAGGAAAAATGAGGCTGTTTAGACTTCAGGAGCTGTAATGGGATAGTGGCTCATAAAGCACTTCGGAGGAGGGGCTAAACTTGGAGAATGGTGACTCTGATGTGGGCTGTGCTGGTATCTACCTCTGCTGGCCATGAGTGGAGACATGATAGTCATCATCCTGGGGGGGAAAGTTCATCAGTCCAAGCTATTGGCCATTCCTGTGTTGTTCTGGAGAGTTCAAATTACCTGATAACATCCACCTCTGAATGCCAGCAGCTATTCCCATTCCCTAAAGGAGGGAGAGGACTCACCTCACTGATCCAGGCACCTGAATTAGGTGTCTGCTTACAAGTATCTCCCTATGAGTCAAATGTCTTTGTCATCTGAGACACCCAGAAATGTCCCATTCACCTTCAGCCTTTGTTTCTGAAGGGCTCAGGTCACCAGTGGATCCAGTGTTGTGTCTGCTGGTCCTGTGGGATGAACTGGGAGTCTCAAATGGCAGAGTGATTATCCCTAAGGAAACCCAGAACAGCCAGTGGGGGCTGTCTGGGCTCTCCTTGCTAAATCAGGGAGCACTCCAGTGCCAGCTGGTGTCAGGGAACCTGAGTCATTCTAGTGAGGAACCTAGCCAAGATTGTTTCTTTGCCCTGTCCCCAGACAAAAACCCAAAATCTGGTGGACTTCTCTGTCAGAGGCTTTGCAATATCTGGGAAGCAGGACTGAGCCAGAGAATATCCTGCTCAAAACTGATCAGAGCTTTACACGGCCATGGTCAGACTTTGGTGTGAACTGTGGAAGGTGTGAGAAACGACGCTCACTTTTTAAAATTTTAAAGGTTTATTACAACAAAGGACTAAATAAGGGAAAAGTTCAGTGCTGGGAGCCTCCGTGCCAGCCCCGTGCTTGGCTACAAAATGGATGTTCTGCCTTTTTATATCTTTAGCCCCTCCCCAGGTCTTGTCACTCGACTCTTCTTTCGCTGCTCAGTGGTGGAGATCACCTTTTCACATCTTGATTGGAGGTCTGGAGTTGCCAAAGTGACAAGCTGGCACTTCAAATGTCCCTGTTACTAAGAGCATCCCATAATAACCATGTATGGGTGAGGGGAGATATAATTGTCATCTACAAAACTTCTCTTAACATATACATAATATTCACCCCTTAATTGTGAGAGCCAACCATCACATTACTCATCTATAACAAAGGGAAATTGGACTGTAAAGGGAAAACAAGAATCTGTGTGTTTATGACAAGTCTGAGGAAACCCCTCTGTAAATCCATGTCTGTGTTGACTTGTGCACCCTCCCCTGGCTTTTAACCATTTCTTCTTTGATTGTGAGCAGTTCCTGCTGCTGGCAAAGGGAAGGGGAGTTCTGGCAAGTTTGGAAGTGACTGGCAGTAAAGGGCACAAGTCAACCATTGCTCTGAGAGAACTTTTGCAATATGAGTTTAACCCCTCACAAGCCACCTGAGAATCCTCACTGGGATGAGTGCATCCCAGTTGTCCCAAACCCAAGTGCCTGCATGGGTTTCTCATGTCATTTTGCCCTCCAGACTGAGTGCCAGGAGAGCCCCAGTGCAACCCTTGAAGCTGGGAAACCTGAGTGAAGGACTGAAGTGCCTAATTCCCAGCTGGCCTTTCTGCTGGCTCCAGCCATGAGTTTCTCTTGGGACTGAACCCAGAGGTCTCTGCTGGAGGGAGGAAACCCCTTGTTAAGTCAAGAGGAAATCTGTCAATAATGGGAAACCACAGCCATTTAGCATCAATCATAATGACTGACTCTGCCAGGGAGGAGGGGAAGGGGAGGGAGCTGTTGGCTGGGGGACCTGGGGCTCATCACATGTGGCTGTTCCTGCACTTTAACACGGCTGGAGCAGAGCAGGGAGCCATTAATTGACTTTTAGCTCCAACTGTATTCCTGATGTCTCTTGGATGTCAATTAACCGATAGTAATAGGTGGCTAATTGCATGAGATGGCCTTTCAAATGAGATGTAAGGCACAGACCCAACCACTGTGGTCATTAAGGGTCCTTCTGCACATTGCACAGGAGCAGGGGCTGCACGGGGCACTTTTCTCTGGCTCTTTTTCAGTGTCTTTCATTGCATCACACCCCATGTCTGCACTGGATGATCTTTTACTTGGGCTATACCTTCACTATAGCTCTTTCCTTGTGCTTTTATCCATCCAGGGGGGCACAGAGTTGTGTTATTGTCATTATATTTAAAGGTCAAGGCAGAAGTACCTCACAGGTGCATGTTATGGAGTCTCACAAAAACATTGTCTTTCAATGCAGGACAGGGTGAGAAAACGACCTCAGAGCTCCTCCCATGAGCTGAAAAGTCAATGACTTCAATTTCATAGAGAGAAACTTCTCCTGCTTGGGTGTCCCAAGGTCTAAACAAGTCCAGGTATCCATCTCCTCACGTGGGGAGAGCAAGGGCAGGTTAGAACACCAGCAGAGGGAGAGAGAAGATAAATTCTGACCTGGTAAATCCAGGGGATTATTGGTAGGAACTGTGGTTGGAGAAGGATAGCAGGGTCTGAGTGTCTGTCCTCCCACACCCCTGCCAAGTGCAAACCACAGACTGGACATTCAGCCCTAAAATGATGCTTTTGTAAGAGTTGACAGAAATATTTGCCTCCAGCAATGTCAACATTTTCTCTTTTTTTTTTTTTTTTTTTTTTTTNTTTTTTTTTTTTTTTTTTTTTAATCTGTATGTTCCCCAAAGTCCTCTGAAAGCCAACCAATCCAGTTTTTGTCACTAGAGCTTCTATGCCCAAGTAGAGCACAAAAGTTTCCCTTTTGCTACTGTTGTAACTGGAGATGGAGAAAACTTTCCTTCCCAGAAGCAGGCGAATTCCAGAGGTAGGGACTAAACTCTGCTAAGGCCTGCAGAAAGCAAGATGTGCTGTCACTGCACAGCTGGATTCCTGTGGCTCTGAGATGCAAATCTGATGCAGTCACTGCAAGTTGCAGCTCACAGAATCATCCAGCCACATCAAGACCAGAGATGTGCTCGAAAAACCCTCCAGGCATGACATCTACCACAGCAGACAGACTGAAACCCCATCACTGCAACATTTAATGTGGTTTTCCAGAGCCAGAACATCACCACAAAGCCAGGCTACAGCCACAGCTGAGGTTTATAATTGCCTGGCACCCGACTCAGCTCACCTGACAATTCCATCAATCCAGAGCCTTGCACCTTCTGCTTCAGTGCCTCCTTGTGTCCTGACAGCAGGCTGGAGACAGCAGCACAGATCAGGACAGGTGACAGCAACACTCAAGTGTGAGACTGATCACAAAATCACTCAGGATGTCACTACTGGAAAAATTACTCTTGTGTTTAAGGAGCACTTTCCCAGAGTGGGGGGTGCATTGCTCTGCAGAAAGGGAAAAGAAAAAGCCAAAACTATTTGCTGAGTGGAGTTCATTGTCCAAGGAATTGCCATTCTCCACAATTATCCAAAATTTTGCACCTGCAGGTGATGGACATCAGATGCAAAGTTGACATTGGGGGTGCAGGGTGGTCCCTGGTGCTCCAAAATCCTCACCTCCCCAGGAGGAAATGCCTGGTTGAAATTGCTATGGCCGTGTCTCCCTCTAGAGACTGCACCCTCCAGCAGCTGGGATTTGCATTCTGCTGATGTTCCAGCAGTTCAAAGAGCAGGCATGGGGCTTTATATCCAGCAGGCTGGAGGTTGTGACCCTGTGGATGTACCATGAACCGTGTTAGCCTGGTGCTGCCACAGGGAGAGACCACAGGAGGTGGATCAGCAGCTCACACACAGCATTCACAGCCCCCTGGCAGCCAGAAGCCTCATGATTTGGAGCACTCCAGAGGAGAATAAAACTGGAAAAAATATGATTTTGAGGACAGTACATAGGAGGCTGAACTGCATGGCTGGGTCACCCAGCTACACTTGCTAGCCTGGTTTTAATGTGGGCTAGAGAAACAGCAAAGATTCAGAGAATGGTTTGGGTTGGAAGGGGTCTGAAACACCATTTATTTTCCCCCTGCCGTGGCAGTGACACCTTCCACTAGAGAAGGTTCCTGAAATATGTATCTGTATCTAAACTCACAGTGCCTAAGGAGTTGGATCTCGCCTGCAGGATCTGTTTTCCCTCTATTCAAGCCCCTGAACACTCTGTTGGAATAACCCATACCTGGGGAAACTCAGAGCCTGGACAGCTGAGCAGACACGGGGGGAAAGCTGGGAGCACAGAGGGTCGTTGAGGGGAAACTGAGGTACCAGCAGAAACCAAGCTCAAACCTGCAAAGCTTTATGGGATCTGATGTCACCTGAGATTCTCATATGGGACAAACCTGTGAGGTGAGACCAGCTGGAGATCCCTGCTTCTCTGCAGGGGCATTGGGGATGCTCTAGGAAAACTCAGATAGGAGTGTGTGTTTGAGCAGTCGAACTGCACCCTCTCCACCTGCTCATGTCCAGGAGGCTGCACAGAAGCAGCCAGGCTGGCAGCAGCACTCAGCCCAAGATGAAGGTAATGTGCTCTCAGGGGATGGCAAAGCTTTTCCCCACAATTTGGTTTTGCATCAGCAAACGCCAGTTCACGGGAGCCAAAGGTACTCATGACTCCTGAGGGCTTCCAGTGAATGGGACATTAAAATGGTTTCTCAGGTCCTTCCTGGGCCAGGGCAGTCTATGTCACATCCCAGGTGAGTTCTGGGATGCCCAGGGTAGAAAACATCTCCTTTACCCTCTCTGGGGAGCACATCAATGGCTCAGTGTTTTCACAATGCAGAATAAAAATTTGGTTTATGTTTGAATTATTTTTCTGCACAGAGAAATTGTAGATTTCTGTTTGCTTGATGTTTAAGTTCTTTCCTAGAACCTGTGTTTGAAGCAACAGGTTTAATCTGTCATGGGCCAGGGGGACTAAGGGAGGAGAACAAGCTGTGTCAGAGCATTGGGAAAGTGAGAAAAGTGGAAGATACCTCACATTTAAAAGGGGTTTGTGAAATCCCAGGCTGGGATTGATAAGATTCAAGGTGAGGGTGTTTCTGAGGCTCTCTGAGCTGCACACAGTCCCTGGTTTGCTCGGAGGATTAAACCCAGCAGCAGGGTGATGCTGATCTCCCCACGTGCTGTCTGCAGTGAGCACAGGGACAACGAACCAGGCGCTTCACCTGCTCCTTCCCTCTCTCACTGAGGCCAGCACAGCTGGACACCCCAAACCACGGCTGTGACTCCACAAAAGACCCTCAGGCAGCTGCTCCCCCATCCCAGACCTCACCTGAACTGCCTTCAAAGCGTCCCTGCCATCCAGGGCTGGCTTTGCCCTGAGGCACTTGGAGATGGAGCCACTTAGAGCATTGAGAGTGACATCCCCAGCATGGTGCAGACAGAGGCAGACAGCCAGGGCAGCACGGGTCAGCAGGGCCACGGTGCCTCCTGCCTCCGAGACCTCTGAAGCCTCTCCACCCAAGGAGCAGCGCCACAGATGAAACCAGGGGGGGAGTTTTCACCGAGACTCCCTCCTGCTTTAAGCCCTTCTGAAGTTCCTCCCCAAACGAGGATTAGAACAACAAAAATAGCGACGCAGAAAGGAGGAGTGTGTGAGCGTGGGAGCTGCAGCAAGAAGCACGGAAAATAAAGGAGGAGACAGCAAAAGTTTCCTCAGTGCAGCTGCCTGAGCTGGCGTCAGTGCTTTGGGGGGCTTGGAATATCTGCTGTGCACACACACAAACACGCAGCCCTATAAGCAGTGACGGTATTTTGTAATTAAAGGTGCCCCACAGCAAGGCTGTTCTCAACAGAATAATACCATAATCTTTACAAATGCCTTTGCTTCCTTGAAAAGATGCAGCTAAGTCAAAGACGGAGACATAGGGAAGAGAAAAATAATAGCACCAAAGGCACTCAGGATGCAATAAAATAGAGGATTAGATCTACATTGCTTTCATTACATTATATTGTATTTTTATTATTAGGTCCACAGTTATCATTTAATCTTATAGCTGCTGTGTCTGATAGAGTGGAACAAAAACAAATGGAATTCATCCCCCCCACACACACCAAGGAATTGGAGATTAAGGGAAGATTAACATCATGTGTAAATGAATGAAAAATGTAAATGGGAAAAGAAAAACGGAAGAAAATGAGGGGTGTTGGGGCTGGGGAGTGCAGGGAAGCTGCCCTGGTGTGAGGTTAACTCCTTTATCTCTGTCCCCTTTCCTATGGCAGGAGGGAGAACCAGGGACCTCGGCCACTCCTGGGCATTTAGGACCTGAACTAAGGGAGTGATTTCACTTGCACTGAGGATCCATCCCCTTGTGACCAGGCCCTACAGAGCAAGACTCAAACACCAGGCACATCTCAGCACCCTGGTGCTGGTACTGGTGGTGTGACAAAACCAAGGCTCGCCTCTCTTCACCTTTACCTGGTTTGCAGCAGGATTAATTTTAGCTTGGGAGGCTTAAATCTCATTTTTCCCTACCTTTTCCCTTCTCAGGGCAGGAGCCAGCGAGGTCTTCCCAAGAGCAATGACCAGGCAGCAGTTCTGCTGCTCCATCCTCCTGCTCCCAGCGTGTGGGGCTCAGCACAGCCTAACCAACACTCACTCTTTCTGCAGGATTAATTTCTGGAGCAGAGAAATGGCTGACACGATCCAGGTATTTCTTGGCTGCAATCCTATTTACCAAGAGCATTCACAAAGGATTTACAAACCTAAAGGGGGATTTAAAGGGAATTTGGGCACCTAACTCTGAAATAGCGAACCTGAAAATCCCCACTCATCCATCACCTGATCCCAGAGGTTCCTGAGCTGCACAGGTACCATCTTTTCCCCTGTACTGGCATGTTCAGAAGATCTTTGGTCATGGCAAAGCTGAGCAGCTCCTAACCAGAAATCCCCCTGCTCTTTAGTTAACCTACCCCAGCATCCCTTTATCCCTCAGCAGTTCCCAGACAGCCTGAGGCTCTCTGCAGCCACAAAGGCAGAGCTGCTGCTGGTTTACTTTAAAATGCAGCAGCTCCATCCATAAAGTAGCTTGGGAGAGTCTCTTGGGCTGAGGAAGCCCAAATCTTGGTTTTCCCTCCACCTGAATCAAACTCTTCTCTCCTGTTGCACACAGAGTATCGATGAAGATGATTTGTTAAAGTGGAGGCTTTTCCCCATTTTTCCACAGCAGTGAGGGGCAGTCTCCTGCCTCATCCTGAGTCCCCTAAAGCTGATGTTTGTGAGAGCCTAAGGTGTCATTTTGGGACATGACAGAGGTGGACGTAAACGTTGTCAGGCAAAAGTGGAACACAAGCTATGACTTAGAGCATCACAGGAAAATTACCTGGGGACAGGAAGGAGGGAGGAAATGGTGGGAAGAGGGGGATGAATTTATCCTGGAGACACCCATGAGGGAGAAGGAAGAAACCTCACCTTAAGGTGTGAGGAGTAAACCACCACATTTTCCTGCTTTGACTGCAGAAGGAGTTGAGAAAAATAGATATTTAATCCCTGGATAACTACACTGAGGAGAGAATGTGTTCTCAGGTCACACAGCCCAGCTGCTGGGTGGGCCATGGCTTTGGGCCGTGGACTCTGTTCCTCCCAGTTCTGGCACTACAAAATGCTTTGATTGCTGTTTTCACCTTGTTTGAAATCAGGGTGATGATAATTTCTTCTCTGTGCCTACAAATGTCTCTCTCCCAGACCTGCTCTCTGCTGGCCACCAACCCTTTTCAGATTAGTGGTGCAGCCAGCTCCAGCTGTTCCTGCCTGGAAGCACAACTTGATGGAGCTTTTTAATTTAATTGAGGTTTCTCTGCACATTCTTTCTCCATGGCCAAGGGGTTCCCCTTCCTCCTTCCCACCTGAGGTTGCCTCTCATTGAAATCCACTCTTCCCAGAGCAATTTGAGCTTCATCTGAAGCCACACCAACAGCAAGGTTATATTTTCCCCTTCCATTAGTTGTGCAATGCTTTACATTGCCCACACACGTGTGGTGACTGTCCTGTGCGTGGGGTTACAACCAGCAAGGACAGAGCAAGGAAAATTAATTGTCACGTAAGTAGGATGTTAATGGCATTGATATTTCTGCAGCTGAATTATTCTGGTGGGTTGTAGGATTATCACAGAAGATCCTAAAAGTCCATACCAGGCACAAGTTTGTCCCATCCTTGTGATCTATCATTTTTCCTTTCAATAGAAAACCCCCAACCATCAAGCCTTCAGACATCCAGTTTTGGAGGAAGTCAAAACCAATCCCAGACAGTTTGTATGGTACATTTCATGAACAGCATAAAGCTTTCAGTGACCAGAGAGCAGCTACAACTGGAAAATCAGTCATGTCCCCAGTTTTGTGCTGTGATTATTTATCCTCTGTCTTTCAGCAGTGCCCATGGTTGCCTGCAGGGTCAGAATCCCATCGGATCACGCTCAGACACTGAGATGTGTTCACTAACGTGGCAAATATTTTCATCTAACATCTAAAATACCTAGCAGGGAGCTAAAAGGGAAGGACAACACTCAGGCAAGGTGACAGAGTTTCTTCAATTCCTCAGCAAGCTGAGAACCAGGAAACTTTAGAGCAGTCGGCCACTGCATGGGGTAAAGAAGGATCTGTGAAGTTTTAGCTCACTTGAAGTCATCTAAAAGTTCAGTGAGGATCTGGTCAAAACCCCACAGAAACCAGCAAGAGCCTTTCGACTGGTTTCCATCCCCTGAAGGATTGTGCAGCAAAGACAAGACTGCAAGTTCCAACTACAGAGAGTTGCAAATCACAGGGCATCAAAGTTTGGGAAGCCTCTGAACGTCCCTCCCTGCAGCAATCCCTTCTCTGCCAGCTTTTGTGCTGGGGGGAGGTATCAGCTACCTGAAGATCTGTTTGCAAACACATTTCTCTGCGTGGCTTTCCAGGAGACAGGCAGGAACCTAAAAGCAGCAGCCCAGGAGTGGGCATTGCTTGCTGGAGAATGTAAGTCCCTGCAGAGCAGGAGGATTCCTGCGGTTCGGAAGGAGCCGTGAGTGCCCACAGGTGTGGTGGGATGGGAAAGGGAGGGGTGAAAATACCCCTGGGGGGGACCCAGGGGTGAGGAGGTAAAAACACCACCGTGAACATCACACACCATCCAGGAAAGTTCTCGGGGTGGTGACAACTCCTCATAACCCTCCTCTGACTGTGCTGAAGGGACTGGAACCTGTCGATCCTTGGATGCAGAGGGATGTTGGCAGGACCAGAGAGGAAGGGTAGATGCTGGAAAGCTCCCTTATATAACAGCTTTAATGTTATTATAACTGATTTTCATCTGTATCAGCGTGGATTATGAGTGTGAGTTAATTAGCTTTCACATTTTACTTAGATGGGCTAATAATAATATTTTTTTTGGCGTGGGGTCTGCTCCGTTTCACACACAACAAAACTCTGAGTGTAATACCAGGACCACTTCAGACCATTTTTGAAGGAATATTGTGGCAAGTGACCCAAAAAAAAACCCCCAAAAATTGAATTCCACGGTGCAGTTTTGGCATAGGGAAAAGAGGGAGCCACAGCTGAAGGAGAGAACAAGACCATGTAAGTCCCAGGGGATGTGAATATTTATTGGAGAAGAAATGCAGCAGCATATGACCTAGGGAGAGCTGAAATTTTCAGTCTTTTTTTCAATTATTTCAGAAAGGGAAGAAAAAAAATAGGGGGGAAAAAAATGCTAAAAATCTAAAGGTGAAAGGTAACTTCTTCCAGGAAATATCAGTGGCAGTAACTGTCACTTTATTAAAGAAGTGAAGGAGTAGAAACAGCAAAATAGAAACAGGCTTGACAAAGTGGGCAACAAATGTGAAATAATGCTGCTTCCTTGGTAAACAGGCTGAGTAGCAATGAAATAAATATTGGCTCTTGCTGAAAGAGTCCATCAAATCCATATGAGCAAACCTCAGTGTCACAGGGAAAAAAACAAGGCAGGAGACCAAGATGGTTGTACCAGGAATGCTTTAAAAGCCTAAATATTTGGGCAAGGAAAAACAAAAATTACACATAAAATGGGAAGAAGGCTGCAAATTTAATGAAAAAATAAAGGAAAAGAGCAACTATGGAGGAATTAAACCAGGAAGTTTAATGTAGAGAGTGAATAAAAGTGAGTTAACAACAACAAAAGAAAGATCTGGAAATCACTCAAAATAAGGGGATGAAAAAAAGAGAAAGTCTTTTATTTCACTGGGAAGGAAAATACACATCCTGTGATGAAGAGGTGGCATGAAGTAGACCACAAAGCTGGTAAGACATTTCTATCTTCTTGTAACAAGAAAAAAGAAAGGTTAATTGTGATCTGATAGAAAATACAATTAATTATAAAACTGATGGAGAAGGAAGAGCCCTGTGAGAGAAACAGAAGTGCTGTGGAGATAACACAGGTGGATCTGAGCCACCAGGACCTCGTGGAATGATCTGGAATGCTTCAGGAAGTGTCTCTGAGCAGTTTACTCCTTTTGCTCAATAATCCAGGGATGGCAGGTGAGGTCCCAGAGGACAGGAGAGCAGTGAGCACAGCAAGGGAAAGAGAAAAGCAAAAGGCTGGGCAGCCTAATCTCAATGCCTAGGATGACCTGGGAGGAAATTTCTAAACTATTATTGGGGGTTACATCGAGACTCTGCCGCACACATCTGTATGATTTATACTGTGATATAAACTGATTTATACTGTGATATAAATCATATTTAACATGCAACCCACAGGCACCATGAAGAATGTTTTACAGCACAGCTTTCCCCTGGATCAGTGAAAGCAGGAGGTGTGATGGACAACACCTGAATTCCCATCCTGAGGGATTTTCTGGCACCTTCAACAGAGTGAGGTTTGTGTGAAGTCATGGTCCAGCAGGTAACTTGTTAAATGCCAGGCTCAATGAGAAAACAGTTTATTGTATTTCAGAAGGGGATCCCACTTCTCGTGGGGTTAGGCCTCAGGTGGGATTCAAACGTTCAGTATTTCCTGATGACTTCCACAAGGATGTTGACACCTCAGAAAACATTCAGAGGCTTAGGTTGGTGAGTAGGGAAAAGTTCTTCGCTGAAAGGGTGCTCAGGCTGCCCAGGGAAGTGGTGGAGTCACCAATCTTTGGAAGTGCTGAAAAGATGTGTGGATATGACGTTTGGAGATAACATGGGTTGGTAGTGCTGGGCTGATGGTTAGACTTGATTTCAAAGATGACATTTCCAAGATGTTTCCCAGTCCTAACAATCCGATGATTCTACCTACATAAATAAATCTTATCCCTTCAAAATGTTTCCCCATCTCACCAATCTGCCTCAGCACCCACACATTGAGATGTTTTGACCTTCCACGCTCCAAGAAGCAAACCCAGCTCGGTGTAAGAGGGAGTAACAAGTTCCAAGGGTTGCAGGAACATTCTGCCCAAGATCCCATAACTGATGTCACTCGTGATGCTGGCAGGTGTAGGCTTCTATTTTTACAGCAGTATAGGCTGCCACAGACATCAGTTTTCCCTGCTCTCATGTCCCAGAAGAGATGTCAAGAGAAAAAAGGGAGTGGGGAGGAGAGGTTGGGAATTATAGTGTAAAATACCCATTTTTTAGGCCATCTTGCCGAATGGATGGATTTATCTTGTCTCTAAGGCCCGTTGGCAGGATTAGAGAAGGCACAGAATTCCTGTACTCTGGTTCCAGTAGACACAAAACCCACCTGTCCTTTTTCCCCTCTTACACCAGGAACTAATTCCAACAGATCAGTGCAATGCATCTTTTAACAAGTCAGCTTCTGGAGGCCTTGTTTTATTGATTTAATACATTCCTGTTACATCTTTGAAAGGAGAAATGACACCAGGATTGCCCCAAAATCACACCCAAGAAAGCAGCTCCCATCTCTGTGGCCACTTCCAAGAGGCACAGCAGGGGTTTGGGACTGGTGTGGTGCCCCAGGGGGTTCTTTGTCCTCTCCTCCCTTGTCATGAGTCCAGACAGGAGTAGGATGGATTTGGGCTGTCTTGGGCTGGGGGTGTGCATTCCATTGCCACCTGTCAGAGCTGGGGCAGTTCTCTCCTGTTCATTGGCACCTGATCAAACCAGCTGGGGCACTTTTCTTTATCTCTCCCACAGCCAACCCTCCCTCAGGGAAATCCCTTCTGTCCATGGCCATGGAGCCTCCCTGCAGGGCTGAGAAAATTCCAGCATCCCATGGGAGAGGCCCCGCCCAGGGGAGGAGCCCAGCATTCCTACCTGGATAGAATCTGACCCTGGCACAGCCCAGCAGCCTTTTCCCCCTGCATTCCCAGAGGAGCAGCTTTCTCCTGCACTGCATTCCCAGAGCAGCCCAGGCCCAGCTCCAGCACCCCTGGAGCTGCAGAGGAAACTCCCCCCTTGGGCAGGACCCTGCTCCAGCAGAGCCACATCTGCCCCTGCAGGAGGATTGCAGCCCCCATGGGATGGGGCTGTGCCAGCCCCCTGCCCAGCAGGGTGTCAGGGGGGTTCTGGCTCTGCCAGGGGGTTCTGTTGGTGCCACTGCATTTGCATTGTTAATTGTCCCAGCAAAGAGCTGTTATTGCTATTGCCACAGCTGTGCCTGAGAGCCCCTTCATTTCACAGGGATAACAATTGGGAGGGAGGGGTTCACATTTTCCATTCCAAGGGAGGCTCCTGCCCTCCTTAGCACACACCTGCCTTGCACACCAAGACACCATCCAATACTAATATGGACATAGAGCAGCTTTGATTCTGAAACTAAAGAAACCAACACTAACCCAGGGTTCCTGCTCGCTTGGCTCTCATGGCTGGGTTTCTCTCTCTTAAAGATCCCAAGAGGTTTTGTGGTTTTTTTTTTAAACAGATAAAAAAGCAACTGAGCAAACTTCTTGACATAGTCTGGGCCCACCACTGGTTTACACAATGAACACAGGCAATTTTGGAGGTGAAGATCTACCTGTCTCACTGAGGAAAGTTCAACCTGCCCACAAATCCCATCTATCCTTGAAGCAGGGACAGCAGACCCCCTTGGCAATCCCACCACAAGATCAGATAGGGTGGATGGCACCTGCTGTGGGTGACATTAGATGCTGGAAGGACATTGGGCTCCCAAGCAGGTCCCCCTGGGATCATTCCAGCCTGTAAATCATGACAAGAAGGAAAAAAATCACCTTTATAGCCAACATTGAGCTGCTCCTGTACAGCCATAGTCCATGTGGAAAAGGAGTCACAGAGTTATGGAATCATGGAATGGTTTGGACTGGAAGGAACCTTAGAGGTCATCCAGTTCCATCCCCACCATGGGCAGGGACACCTCCCACTGTCCCAGGTTGCTCAAAACTCCATCCAGCCTGTCCTTGGACACTTCCAGGGATGAGGAGTCCACAACATCTCTGGGAAACCTGTTCCAGTGCCTCACTACCTTTATAGTAAATATATTCTCCCTAACATCTAATCTAAACCTACCCTCCTTCAGCTGAAATTTCCTCAGAGTCATTTCTCCTCCTTGAGATGCCCCCAGCAAAGCAAACCCCCTTCACCCACAGTCCTGTCATCCTAAAGCAGACCCTGGCCCAAAAGAACCAGGATTTATGGTCAGCTCATCTGTCTCTGAAGGAGTCCCAGGGCAACCAGCTCAGCTTTGGCTGGCTACACTTAATCATCCAAATCCCATCTGGAGTGACGGTGTGGTTCTGCTTCCCTCACAGTTGAAAAGGTCCCTGTAATCTCCAGGAATAGCAGCAATAGTTGTTGGCTTTTGCTGATAACCCAGCCATGTATTATTTTCTCCCAGCACCAATAGGGTTTGTTTGGTTTCCCTCGTACAGGACTCTTTAATCTTTGTTTTGACCTTAAAAGACCTGCCAGTGTTAGTCCATGAAATCAGCTTAACAACTCTCCCATCCTTTCGCTCCTGCTTTATGAAAATAATTTCCCCATTGGTTCTACTTTCCTCCTTCATCCCCTGAATTTCGCGTTTGTTGTTGCTGTTATTGGTTATTTCTCTTTCTCACCCCGGTCCCCTGCAATTCCAGTACCCTGCAGAGAAATTACAGATTGCAGTAATAATTAGTTGGTAGTGTTATCTGCTTCTGTCCCTCTGATAGCTCTCAGAATAAAGCTGTCACCCAGCACTGACCGTCTCCTGTAATCAGAATAATATAAAAATAACCTTCCTCAGCCCTGCCAGAGGTTTTCTTGCTTTGTTGCCTTAATTGTGTTTGTTAATCAGAAAACACAATTAATTTCCCTGTTTATGCATCTACAGGTTCTTTTTTTTCTTTCCTTCCAAGATGAGTTTAAGATTGTGATCCTATTTATTTGGCTATTTCCTACCACTTTTCTACTGAAGAAACCATCATCATTGTGGGGGGTGGGGAGCTCCATGATTTTGTTTGAGTGGATTTGTTTGCTCGTTTTTACCAGTTATCTTGGCTTCATTCTGACTGTGATTTAAACCTATTTTGAAACCTGTTTGGGACTGCCCCGTTTTAAAACTCATCCCTTGCAATCTGCTCTCAGTCCATCACTCACATCTCCCCATGTCACCTGCAGCCTTGATGTCCTCAGCTGCACCCCTGGCCCTGACAGGTGCTTGGTGACATCCCCTGAGTTCTCCAAACCACACTCCTGCAGTCACCACCTGGGAGCCTTGGTCAGGATTTTCAAGCAACTGCTGATTCCAGTGGGAAGCAATTTGAGGGAATTCTGGGTCTTTTGAGTGCAAAATAGGTTCCTGTGAGGACAAAATGGGCTTCCTGTGGATGCTGGGTAATACAAGGTCCTGTGAGCATCAATCCTTCCAGGAGAGGTTGCCTGAAAGCCAAACCAACGCTCAGGGTTGTGTCTGCTTGGAGGAAATTTGGATCAAGTGTTGGAACCACAGGAGCAAATCCTACTGTGAGCAAAGGAAGTGTCCCAGTCTCACTACAGAAGAGCCATGGAGATGGTCCATGAGCATTCCAGCAAAAAAAAAAGAGCCAAAAATCCTCTGCTGCAAGACCATCACAGAGGGAAGAGCTCAGAGGAGCTGAGCAGCAGTTCCTCATCACACCCAGAGTGGTGGGAGCACATTCCAGGGCTACCCACAAAGTCCTTCCTTAAAATTCACTCCAGCAGAGACTGACACTTGGAAAAACCCTGAATCCAGGGACATTCTGGGAGCAGGACTCTGGGAATTTCTTCCTTTAAAATAGCTGGGCTGCCCAGCTCAGCTGTCAAATGTGAGACATATTCCAGGAAACCACTTCTGAACAATCCTCTGAGCGAAACATCAGCAGGGATTGCTTCAAACTCAAAGTAGCTGCAATCAACCGAGAGGCAAATTATTATTCCGTGCCACAATTATCCACCTGGTTTCTGTTACAACCCCTACCAGCTTTAAAAGTCAACATCCCTCTTTCCTGGTGCTAAACCTGGTAGGAAAGAGAAAGATCAGGGAGCAGAGAAAATGGACTGAAAAAGAAAATAGGAACAATTTGAACAGGGACAGAACATCTGTTGGGGCAGTGTGTTGTGTGTAGGGCAGGGCAGCAGCGTTCCAGAATGATGCTTGAAAGCTGTCACAGACCACAGGATAAATTTCTGGAAGATATGGGGATGAAATCCTTGGGATAAAGTTGTGACTCTTGAGACAGCACATGACAGCTTTCAGCAAAAGCTGTGGTCCTCCCCCAAAAAATGTGGGGTGATTGGAGAGTCTGGAAAGGCCACAAAAGGGCCCAGAAAGTAAATCCTGCTGGGAAAGTCAGTGCTGCTCAGCGGAAAGGAGACAGGACTGAGAGGTGGTTTGGGAATGGTCTTCAACAGGCAAAAAATCCTTCATTATCAAAGCAACACTGCTCCCCATGCCTGCTGGTGATGGGGATCTCCATGGAGGACACGATAATGAGCTTAAATGGATGGATTAAATGGATGGCAAGGAGAGACATGCAGGGCAGAAACTGGGAGAATATTTAATGCTCAAGAAAATGCCTTTGACAGGGGTAGAGATCTCCTCCTTGAAGGTTAATGAAAGCAGGTACAAAAACCAGAACAGGATGGGCTCTGTCCTGGGACAGAGGAATAGACAAAATGAAAAAACTCTGGGTTTTTTGGTTGTCTTCAGGCTTCTACTGGCCCATAACCTACATCAGGTGACATGGCCTTCCAGATCAGCTTGTGGGGGTCACCAGTGAGCAAGCACAAAGATTCCAGGAGTCACGACACAGTCCAGGAGTCCAAAAGGTTGGAACCATTGAACTGATGGAGCAGTAAAATCCAAGTGGTAGATGTGTAAAGCTCCTGCCCCTTCCTGAAAATTTTGCAGGACGTTTTCCTCAGGTCAGAAACAGCCTTACCCAGAGTCCCTGCTTAACCCGTGAGAGGGAAACCAAATCAATGGTTTAGGATGATGCTTGCCTGTATCCAGAGGTTGTCACCCTGTGATAATTCTCCCAGTTTCTCCTGGAAGCCATCCTAACTCACCTTCTCTGCTCATTATTTTCCAGCCTCGCAGTCTCAGGGCAAAGATAACATCCCGGAAATCAGCTTCAGGTTGTAATTACAATATATATTGGTTTACAAATTCAATTGTTTAGCAGGGCAGGCTGCAGTCAACGTTCATGGGAAGAGGAGGAAAGGAATCAGATTAGAAATCAGGAGGAACAAAGGAGGCTTGGAATGAGAACATGAGGGAAAAAGAGGAGGTCAGCACAGAAACAGAGATACCATGCATTGGTCATTTAATATGAAGGTCAAATTTAGTCTGGACTACATATCTCTGACTGAGAAAACAGAGTGGGTGTTTAAAAGTTGGTTTAAAAAAACCCTAAAAATTAAAAAGAAAGGTCAAACAAAAGATAACAGGATATAGATACATAATTTCCCCCATAAAGCTAAGGGACAAGGCTTTTATTGCTATCAGCTTTACTCTGGAGACCAGAGCAGCACAGGGACTGAAAAAGAAAATAGGACCAAGCATAAGGTACCAGTGAAAGGAGATGGTTTTAGAGAAAAGCAGCCTAGATTTTGTTGGATTTTTTTCTCTTTTTTTCTGGATCAGGGTTTTTTTTTAGAGCTGGGCTGGGATCATCCAAACTGAATGGACATCTGCCTTCTCTTCTGGGCTGTCAGTAACTCAGCAGACAAGTCAATCTGAGGCTGATGCCCTGGCTGGTTGACCAGCCTCAGTCCCCTGATGAGGAAGCACAAATCGCTATTAAAGGTAACATGAACAGGCCCGCAGGCTGGGTGCATCTGTAACAGCTGGATTTTGGCAGCTGGCTTGTTAAACCACTCGAAATGCAGGGGGAGAAGTGCTAGTGAGCAGCTGCATCCACTGGAAGACGCTGTGCAAATCCACAGGAAGCGCTGGCAAACAGCTGGAACATGCCAGATTTCCCATTTTTGTGTCTGGTTGATGAGGTGGTTTGTACCAGTCCTGTCCTCCTGCTCAGCAGTCAGTTTGACAGACAGAAAAACACATCTTCATCTTATCAGCTCCATCAGCTCCCTGCACTGGAGCTTTCCCCATTTCTTGTGTCTGTGCCCCAGAGCAGGCTGTTAATGAGAGCAGGGTGTTAAGGCTCATCTTAGGCCAACACACCTGGGTAGGGATGGTGAGGCAGAGATTGAATTCTTCTCTTCTTAAGGACCTGTGGAAGAAAGTTTGATCTAAATAGTTAAAATTTGCCATTTGCAAACTGCTGGAGGATGAAGGAACCTCTGGAGATCATCTGGCCAAATCCCACTGTTCAAGTAGGAACAAGTTCAACCAAGTTCAGGGCTGTGTCCAATTGGGTTTTGAATATTTCCATGGATGGAGAGTCCACAACCTCTCCAGGCAACCCGTACCACTGTTGGAGTACCCTCTCAGTAAAAAAAAAATTGTTTTCTTTTTATGTTTAAACAGAATTCCCTTGTGTCTCATGGGAGCTTGACCACTCCCCGAAATCCTTGTTGTGAAACCCTCAGAGAAAAGAGCCTGCAAAACATCTCAGGCTGCACTGCAGAAACATCTTATTTCAGCTCAGAAGGACCAGATTTACAGCCCAAGAACAAGCAAAGACTAAAAGTCCCATCCCCACATGAGACTTTTCTCTCCTGCCTACATAGCTACAAAGGCCAGCCTTTTATTTTTCTTTGTCCAGGGACATTGTAAAATAAACTGGCTGATGGGACATGGAGATTTCTGATTGCTCCAAGCATTTCACGAGACATTATTGCTTCAGCTGCAGCAATCCTGCCTTAAATATTGCATTTAAGCCTTTTCCATAAACAACAGTTTTCAAGGGAGAGGCTAAAAGAGACGGCATGGAGCTGCTTTTAAGTTTTCTCTTCAATGCTTCTAACCAAAACACAACCACAGTAGGAGGCACGTGAAAATGTGTCTGAATTTTCACCTGCCAGACTCAGGAGAAGCCTCACCCTGATGCTGAAAGCACTAATCCTGTAGTAATTTGCATGCAAGGCCTCTCTCAGACTTTGAGTGAGTTTTGTGCATGTTCAGTCTCACGTTGGTGGCCCAGCCAGCAGGCATGGATCCCTCTGCCCTTTGGCAGATGGCACTGAAACCTCCCGGTCCCCTGGCAGGAGCCAGGATGTTGGAGTCAACAGCAGGTCTTTCCTTCGGGACTGCAGAACCAGACTTCTCTGCTTTCACAATTTTCACAGAGCTAAAACCAAAGCAAATTAATTCCCAGTTCTACTCTGCTCCCTCGCACATCGGCACAGGGCTGGGTTTTACCCAGATACTCGGAGCTGGAAACCTTCAAGCGACCCAGTTACAAGGTGCTTTACAACCCCGTGCAGGGGCTGAGAGAATGAACTCTCCCAGCTCATCTGCAGCACAAAGGGAGGGAGGAATCATCTGCTACATCAGCTCATGCACCTGGAAGGAATGGACAAGCTTCAGGGTGCACAAACCTGCCGACAGATTTTTTTCCAAGCAATTAAAAGCACCAGACAGGGAGCAGAACTCCCGTGGTGAGAGCATTGCAGGGAGAGTCCTCCATCCCTCTTCACCAACTGAGTGAGGCTCATGGAGTGGAAGAGCAGGCATGGGAAAAAGGAGCTCTCTTGTCTTGGATAACAACATGTCCTCAGAGGCATCCAGAAGGGATGGTAGGATTGGTGGTTGACAGCTGATGGCTGCTGAGCATCCTGTGAAATTATGAGGCCCTGGCTCAGGGTGCCCAGAGCAGCTGTGGCTGCCCCTGGATCCCTGGCAGTGCCCAAGGCCAGGTTGGATGGGGCTTGGAGCAGCCTGGGACAGTGGAAGGTGTCCCTGCCCATGGCAGGAGGTGGAACTGGGTGATCATTAAGGCCTCTTCCAACCCAAACCAGTCTGTGGTCCTATGATTTTAAGAACTTATTAAATGATTATTTTTTCTCCAGCCTGTTCTCATCACTCTGCTGACCATCTTGGAACACCACAGTGGCAGCTGGCACTGATGGGAAAGTTCAAGAGCTGAAAATGGATGATAAACTGGAGGGAGAAGGTGGCAGTTCTGGGGAGCCTGATCACACAGCCACTGCTGCTGTGGGGCACAAACCTGAGCCTCTTTCTGCACAAACACTGACCTGGCACCTTTCACTGGCCCTAAATGATTTACAGAACAGTTCTGCCTGGGAAACCTACAAACCTGAGCAAGCCATATGCATTATTTATAGCAACTTCCTTGAACTCCAGATGCTCATCGCAATTCATTTGCATCTCATTCAGCACAACTCAAGATAGCCAAAGGCTGTACAAGGGCCCGAATTCCAACCATATGCCAGGGCATCATGACCAGCATGACTCTGCAAACACCTGGAAAGGTCAGTGATGGTTTGCTCTCCCTGCATGTTGCTGCACTTCTTGCAAGCCCTGTCTGACATCTCCTGTACAAACACACGCCAGGAAAATGCTGATTTCTCTGGAAGATCTCCACCTCGTTTATCCCAGCAGGGAGAAGAGAGAAGAGAGAAGAGGGAAGAGAGNGAAGAGAAGAGAAGAGAAGAGAAGAGAAGAGAAGAGAAGAGAAGAGAAGAGAAGAGAAGAGAAGAGAAGAGAAGAGAAGAGAAGAGAAGAGAAGAGAAGAGAAGAGAAGAGAAGAGAAGAGAAGAGAAGAGAAGAGAAGAGAAGAGAAGAGAAGAGAAGAGAAGAGAAGAGAAGAGAAGAGAAGAGAAGAGAAGAGAAGAGAAGAGAAGAGAAGAGAAGAGAAGAGAAGAGAAGAGAAGAGAAGAGAAGAGAAGAGAAGAGAAGAGAAGAGAAGAGAAGAGAAGAGAAGAGGCAAAGCCACAGCACCTCAGCCATGCTGCAGCTTCTCTGCTGCTTTCAGGTGCTGCATCAAAGACTTTCAGAGGTGTCTGTCAGGGAGGTGGGTGATTTTATTCCAGATCTGTTGCAGCTACGTGGGTTTTAGCCTGGTTCAAGTCACTTCGAATCCTGCAGCAGATGAAGGCAGCTCAGCTCCCCATCAGCTCAGGTTTGAGCCTTAGTTGGAGCCTGCTAACAGCCACAACATGGAGAGAAAGGCTTTGTTTCACCACTCTGTATAATCCCGTTACTCTGAGCGGCCACAGCAGTCAGTGAGTTCATACAGTCACAGTCACGGAATGGTTTGAGTTGGAAGAGACCTTAGAGATCATCCAGCTCCAGCCTCTCCTGGCCCCTGCCATGAGCAAAGTTGCTCTCAGTTTCTCTTAGATGAAGCTGATGCCATTTATTTTCCCCAAACCAGTGCCTGCAGGGTTTAACTGCGCTCTGAGGTGCTCAGTCCTCGGTCAGCTGTGGAGTAAAGAGCAGAGCTGGACTCTCAGGGTAAAGTGGAGTCGTTTCCTCTCATAATCTCATCATATTCTCTGGATTTTCCCTAATTTGCGTGGCTGTACCTCCCAAATGACTCACAATGTGGTCCAGACCTCCCCAAGACCGGTAGGCAGCACCTGCCCATGGCACAGCCCTTTGGACAGTGCATTCCTCTCCTGGCACTCCCCAGCCTCCCAGATCATATTTTTTCATGCTTTGGATTTGATCTCTTGCAGACTTGCACAGCCAGACCAGGGCAATGTGTTCTGTGCATCCCTTGTGCTCGAATTTGCTGTTTTTCTAACAACTCTGAGATGCCACCTGACGCACACACCTTTCCCCCAAAAGCCATCCACGTGCCTCCCCCCAAAAAACAAACACTGAATCACTGCTAATTGAAAATAAATTGAGTTTGAAAAAGACAGGCGACATCTGCATATGATGTTGTTTTATTATTACAATTAGGCAAATGAGGTTTTCAAGCAAACTTGAAATAAATTTGGGAGAATTTATGCCAGCACTAAGTCAAACATAATAAAAAGCCATTCGCAGAGTTGGGTTTTTTTTGGTTGTGGGGTTTTTTTGTTGTTGTTGTTTTTGGGGTTTTTTTGGTTTTTTGGGGGGTTTTTTTGCAGCAAAGCAAATCCATTTAGTGTTTTACTGGGACAAGAGTGGTTGAGTGAGGTGATGTCTTCAAGAATCCAAAAATTCAAAGCCCCTTCACAAAGCTGGGGATGGTTGGGGAAAATGATGAGCATTTTTCTGTGCTCGTGGCTCTTTGGGAAGGAAAACCCAGATGCAGGAAGCTTAAACTTCCTTCCTAAATTCCCTCTTTGAGACTCAGCCACTCGGCTTTAGGAAAGTGCTACGGAGGGAGCTATGGAGAGCCAGTCCATGAGGAATACTGGGCAGAAGGACTTGCTGGGAATTGAGCTGGGCTGAATGAAGGCTTCAAATGTTTACAGGGAACTGGAGTTATTCTGTGAAATTGTCCCCAAAGGGCTGGAAACTTGCAAATGCTGGTAGGAATTTAAAGCAACAGCATCTCCCAGTCAGAACTTGTGCCTGCACACACACACACACAGAGAAACTCCAAATAAAATCAGAGACAAACTCCAGATATTTGGCAAATCTCTGTGTAAATGACTGTAAAAAATTCTAGATTTTATTACAGATGATCTCCTTGCAGTAGCATTTGTACTTTCCCATGCTGCATTACAGCCAGGGCCACACACAGCCCCAGCATTGCACTGAAGACCCCGGGGAGCTACTGAGATTCCCAGGACAGATTAGGTCTGTTTTCCATACACAAACCACCAGGACCACTCAAAAAGCAGGTGTCAGGGGTTAACAGGAGCCTGGCACCCTGCCCTTTGTCTGCTGCACATCAGCAAAGAGGCCTTTGCTTTGTCAGAGCCTGGGTCTTTATTGGTGTTGATATCTCCGTGACCTTGTGCATGGACAGACTTGGTGAAGGAGGGGGAATACTGGGAGTGTCCATGTCCCAGTCTGACAGCTCTGCATGGCCAGAGTGCCAAACAGAATCAGAGAATCACAGGGAATTGGCTTGGAAGGGACCTTAAAAATCATCCAGTGCCAACCCCTGCCATGGGCAGGGACACCTTCCACTATCCCAGGGTGCTCCAAGCCCCATCCAACCTGGCCTTGGACACTTCCAGGGATCCAGGGGCAGCCACAGCTTCCCTGGGCACCTTGAGCCAGGACCTCACCACCCTCATGGTAAAGAATTTCTTCCTAATATCTAATCTAAACCTGCCTTTTGTCAGTGGGAAGCCATTCCCCCTTGTCCTGATCCTCCATCCCTTGTTCCCAGTCCCTCTCCAGCTCTCCTGGAGCCCCTTTAGGCCCTGGAAGGGGCTCTAAGATCTCCCTAGGAAGATCACTCCCAGCTCCCCCAGCCTGGCTCCAGAGCAGAGCTGCTCCAGCCCTTGGAGCATCAACAGTCAGACGTTGCTGGTTTTTTACCCTTCCTGCCACAAAAGCTTTCTAAATGGAACCAAGATTCTGGTTAGGTTTACACAATAAACTCTGGCCTGGGATTATTCACCCTGTGTTTTCACCTCAGACAACATCAAGCACTGTGTGACACTGAGTTTTTTTTCCTTCCCCCAGCACCACCACACTAAATGTGTAATTTCTAACACTACTTTCCTCCTCTACACCACTGCACACAGCAATCCTCAGCCTCCACCACCAATGGCACGGGCAGAGACTCTCCCGTGGCTCTGGCAGAAGCTGATGGAAAGCTCTTGCTGGGTGGGAAGATGGGGCACACAGGAGATTTGACAGGAACCAGAGCTCCATTTGTGGCTGTTATAAATAATCTATCACAATCTAATCGGTCAATTAATAAGACAATTTATTGTTTGTTGATAAGGAACGAGCAAACAGCGCTGGGGACAGGGAAGACTTTGCTCCACCACAGTCCATCCTTCTCTTGGTTTCTGCCTTTTTTATAGGCAGCTTTTCAGGGGGTCACATTGTGCTGGGGGTCTAAGTCTAAATAAGCAGCAGTTTCTTCATACACGAAAGTGGATCCAATAAAAGTCAATCATTTTCTAAGACAGTTACATAGTGACAGAAACACATAATAGTAATTTAGAGTAAGAGTCAGCAACTTAGGGTAAAAGGGTTTTAAAGATACATAATGAAATCATTGACAGCAGTAACAAGCTTGTCTTTACAAACAACTGTGAGTCTGCTTGTGATAGACAAGATTAGCACTGAGAGATACAGTGGGTAGGCCTCCACTGATTGATGAAAGGTATTTGCCTTTACAAAACAAACCGTGGGGGGGCTGATACATGAAACCAGACACTGAAAAATGAAAGACACAATAGGCAAAAACCCAAACTTCCACAAGAATATTTCCATGGTTTGTTTTTATAATGACACAAATCACTAAATTACATATTACATGGCTAAGCTCAGATGTACTTTGATATTAGCAAAGCCTGCAGTGTAGTTCCAGACCAGCATTCCTCATCTCAGAGATGCTTTGGGCCCAGGAAGTGGGAGCCATGTGAGAGACAGTTACCTGCAGAGGGAAAACCTCATAAAAATGTTGTAAAATTAAAGAAAGGTTGGAACTTTAAAATAACAAGCCACAGCTGAACTTTCCAGGCTGCCTTTTTCCAGCTCACTCACATCTGTACCTCCAGCTACAATTTCCAGGGCAAACAGACTAAAGATGCAGAGCAGGGCATAGTTCAGGATGCTCTGCCAGTGCTGTCTCTCCCAAAATCTGTCTTTTGAGGAGGTCACAGATACCCTGCCAGGCTGGATTTCATGCCACCCAACACAGTTTCCTTGATCTGTTTTAGATGTGGACTTGAACTAATCATTCCCCCAGTGTGCCTCCTTCCCTCCAGTGATGGAGAAAGGATCAAGGCTGCGTTGGACATGGGTAAGTGTCCCTTCAAGCCAGATGAATCTTCAGGAGAAGTACCCTTGGGCTGTCTAGAAATAAAAAAAAAAAAAAAGGACAGAGCACAAAGAAGGACAGGAAAGGGTTAGGAAGGAGAAGGGAGAGGGGACATTTTATTATGGTAGAAGAAAGGCAGAGAGTCAGAATGACACTGCAGAGAAAAAGCACCAGAGGAGGAGAGGTTTAAGCTTAGCTCTGCTGCTGTCAGGAGACCTTGAGCCGTGCTGGAAGGAGGTGCTGGAGCACTCCAGAGCTCCTGAACAGCAAGTCCTGACATTCTCTATCCATTATTTCCCTTCAGCTTTGTCCTGGAGCACTCAGGTGCCTCTGAGTGTGTAAATTTGTAACCAAGGCATGAAGCTCCTCATTACCAACTTCCCTGCTGTCCTCACTGTAAAAGTAGCCAGGAGAAGTTTCGTATCTAAGACAAACATCACCACTAAGCTGTCTCTGGCCTAACTAAGCTCTGGCCATACCTAACCAAGCACTGACCCTCCACCACCCACATGCTTGGCAATGGCTCTGTGGCCAGACAGGACTTTCCTGAGCCCCAGTCCAGCCCAGCTCGGGGGCTGTCCCACGCCAGGACCGCTCCCAACAGGAAAACTCCGTGCTGTGGGGACGAGGGGAGCTCAGCAGTGGGGATGCCAGGCATGAAGGATCAAAGGACTACCCCTGGATTGTTTTGTTTCTGCCTCTGTGTGCTTGGCAGACCCAGAGCTACTCATTACCCACCTTCACCCCCTGCACCAGGTCCCCCTCCTTGGCCAAGGGCTCACGGGAGGCTGTGGCTGCTCCGCTTGCTCTGCAGCCTGGTATTTGCAGAGGTTTTCCAGCAGGCAGATGTAATCTCTCTCCTGGCCTCCCAGGAGAGCTCCCAGCTAGCAGGATGCCTGGCGAGGCCATAACACAGACCTTTTGCTACCTTTATCTACCCAAACAGAATTTATGAGCAGGGAAGAAGTCAGAGACCACCTTATTCTTTAGCCCGAGGTCACAGGAGTCCTGGTTTCCTGCAGCTTGGTCAGATGAGAGTGAAAACGCGGCACCCTCACAGCTAACAGGGCTTTGCCACAACCTTAAAATAGAAAAAGAAGGAGGGGGAAGAAAAGCTGGATCGTTATTGTTTGGGGGGGGGAAAAATGAAGCAACTTTCTGTCATTTTTGACGGAGGCTCCCTGAAAAACATTTGCAAAGTTGCAGCGAGCAAAGCTTCAAAGTGAGGAAGCCACAGCAACCCGTGCCAGAGACCAGTGGGGATGATCAGCGTTTGCAATCAACATCTCCTTTGTTTCGTGCCGTTCGCACACAGCAACCCTCACATTTTGGCCATCGGAGCGTACTCCACGAGATGTTGAGCCCGGGCTTTGTTCTGTGCCCTGTTCATTCTCCTCAGGCAGGAAACAAGAGCCATCCCAGGCAGCCAATTGTCTGAACCCTGCTTGCTTTTGTTTGCAGCAACCGCGTCGAACGCGAGGTCCCCCCCCCCCTCGCCTTTATTTTTTAATTCCCCACAATACATCCTTCAAAACTAAATTAGCAATACTCTATATACACTCTAATTGTGTTTTCAGAGGCACAGCAATGCGGGCGCAGGGAAAGAACAATGCAGCGGCTCGTTATTAAAGGGAAAAAAAATAATTAAAATCTCAACAGAGATGATACTTGGGTTGGACAACAACAAAAAAAAAAAAATAAAAGAAAGAAAAAGAAAAAAGGGAGTTTGAGCACATGTTTGTTTCCCTGCCTGTCTTTTATAACAGCTTTGCCTAATAACAGGTTGGTTTGATCTCTTAGGAAAATTAATCCACAAACGCCAGAGGTTTATGTCCAGAAAGGAGACAGGGGAGTCCTTTTACTTTATTCCAATAAAGAGAGGCCATGGGGCATTTCCCCTGGGGTCTCTCCAATTTTTGGAGGATGCAGCCTCCTCTTTATCCCAATTTCCCAGCCACATTTCCCTCTCTCTTTCCCCATGGGCTGAGGTACTTGAGAGGCACAGACTTCCCAAAATGCCTGATACCTAAGATTCCCCTTTAATGTATAACCCCCTTTTAATTTTTTAATCTTATGGAATTTATGGGTTTTCCCCATTGTTTCTTTTATTTTTCAATATCCAATTTCATTTATCAGCAAACCCGCCGTTTGTTTGTAAAGGCAAACATCTTCTTTTCCATTCATCAGTCAGTGGAATCCTCCCCACTGTTTCTTTATCTCTCAGTGCTGGTTTTATCTACCAGCAGACCCAGGGCCTGTTTGTAGGGACAGATCTGTCATTCCTCTCAGATTTAAACACAAGCAAACAAGGAGTGGGTTTCCCAGAGCTTCTCCTGAGAAACTGTACCAGGTGAAGCCCCTCAGCTTGGGGCAGAGCTGCCCCACCTAGCTCTAGGGTGGGGCCACTAAAATCCCTGAATCTTCATATGATGATCTGCCCACATCCAGGGGAAGGACCCTCAGTGCTGCAGAACAGCCCTCTGTCAATTCCAACCTAAAGGTCTGGTAGAAATGTAAAGCTATTATCACCCAGCAAATGCATCATCCTCCTGAAAGAGAGTAAAAGGAAAGGGGAGTCTGGGGAATTAGGGACAAATCAGCCCGGCTTCAGTGCTCAGAAAAATCTTGGAGTGAAGAGTCAAGCAATCTGTCTCTTAGCACCTAGAAAATGGCAAGGGGATAAGCAGCATCCGGCCTCAATTTCCAAGGAACAAATCACATCCAACCGACCTAATTTCCTCCTGTGACAGTGTAATGACCCTCGTGGGTCAGGGGAGCAGCAGCAGATGTAAGACAGCTTAAGCTCAGCAAAGCTCTTGACATGCTCAGGCAAGGTCCCCTCCATCAATAAATGCCTCGGCTACTTGATCACCCCAAACTGGCAACTGGTGTGATCAAAAATCAGCCAGATTGCTTGGGGCAGTTGGCAAAGGTCCGTTTGGGGGCCCCTCTCTACCACATTTCATCCTGCTGAGTCAAATACTTTGGGGAGCTGCCAAGGGGGAGCAGGAAGAGGATGAGAAAGAGAGAAAGATTTGGAGACCTGGCTGGAGTCTGGAGCACAGCCAGCATGAGGAAAGGAGGTTGGAACTGATGACCCCACTGCTCCTTTCCAATCATAACCATCCTGTGGTTCCCTGGAGGACATGAGAGCCACCACCTCAAAGCAGTGCTCAGAAGCACTGACCATTCGATGATCATTTCCCCAGAGATGCAAATGCTCAGGGGAGTCTCCAAAACACCAGAAATACCCCCAAAACCATGCTCATGTCTCTCCTGACACCTGCAGGTCTTTCTGTTGAAGTGATGGGATGTATCTGCAGACACTGGCCATGATATAATCCTTTGGTGGGAGGCAGAACTGATCCTGACTTTCTACTTGGAAGGAAAACACAAACAATTGACTAAAAATGTCAGACAGACTTCTGCAAGCTTCCCCAGTCCCACACACTGGTCTTGGGACTGATGGAAAAACATCATTGCTGGACTGGAAAATTTTAAACAAAAGTGGGGCAAAGAAAATATTTCACATCTGGCTTTGAGACATGTTTAAAAATAAACTTTGAACCCCCAGACATGGAGATTGAAGTAAAATACCAACTCCCTTCCCTCCTGCACTCAAATTGGGAGATATTGATGGCTTAAAGACCTTGTCTTAATTTTCTCCATGACTAATCTATTCGGTTTTCACTTAAGGAACCCTCTGTGGTATAATGAGACAGCTGTTGCCTTCTATCCCTCCCCCAACTCCCCCAGCTAAGAAATTAAATTTAAAACCACTGCTTTAAATAGGGCTGGCACTGTTTCATCTCCTCTTGAGCTGCTCTGGGAGCTTCTTATCCATAAGTGCAGGTGTCAGGTCAATCAAAATCCATCCAGCTCTTCAGGTCTGCCCAAGTCAGTGATTTCTAAAGAAATGGAGAAATAAAACTTATAGATCTCACCCCTGTGGGTTGAGTTGGGTTTGTTGGTTGTTTATTTGTTTGTTTGTTTCTAAGTGGTAGATGGGTTTGCTTTGGTGTTTTAAGGTAAATTATAGACTAGGTTATATCAGAATAGGGATAAGGAAGGATTTTTTTTCATGATGAGGGAACCTAAAGGTCATCTAATTCCAACCCCCTGCCATGGACAAACTTCCACTATCCCAGGTTGCTCCAAGCCCCATCCAGCCTGTCCTTGAACACTTCCAGGGCTGGAACAACCACAGCTGGGAGTCGTGAAACTGCCTCTGTTTGGTTACTCCCAACTGCTGTGGACTAAAACCTCGCGTCTGTTGGCCTCCACAGTGGGATCTGCTGGCTCAGAGTGGACACTCAGTGTCCCAGGGCCACCAGAGAGGGTGGCAGAGCAGGTTTGGAGATCTGGTCTCACAAAAGCACTTCAGTCAAAGGTTTTGCAATTGCTGCCCTAATGACTCTGAAATTAGTAGCTGCAGACAGAAAATGAGAGGCATTTTAATGTAACATGGGCAAGATATTCCTCTGCTTCTCACTTTTATGCTCTGATTGGGAGAAAATCACATGAACAATAACAGAGTTTCTGCAGACTTCCCTTTTATGTGAACAATGTGGTTTAGGCTCTCACCTGGGCCCCCCCTTTCATGCTGCTCCCCTCTCTTGCTCGTGCATTTCCCTTCTCTCACTTACTTTTAACTCCCTTTGATCTCCCTGCAGTGTCTCGTAGCCTGCTTAGCTCAGGCTTCAGCTTAAGCCAAATCAGCTCCATTAAAAGAAATCTTGCTTAAAGGAAAGAAATGCAGAGCACATGGGAGTGTCAGTGTCACAGCCTGTCCCTAAATTTCTGAGAGGCTGGTTGGAGAGTTTTTGGGTCAAGGAGCCCTTTTCTGTACATATTTAACACCCATTCATGTCCCATATTCACCTATCCTTACCCTAAGAAGTTCAGAGCATCTTCTACAGAGTTCCTCATCCATCAGATTCTCCCAGTAACTCTGGCAACACCAGGGGCTGCTTCAGGCAGCTGGAAAATCTACTCTCCCAGAATAAAACATCATGGAAAAAAATAAAAATAGGCTTTTCACTGGCTTTTTTTGACCTCTTATTTAACTATATTATACCAAGAAGGGACCCAGTCAGCCCAGCAGAGGCCCCAGATCCATGGACAGCTGTATTCCAAAAATTACCCAGACGTTGCACTGAATATTTTATGCCATATTTTTACTGACCAAGTCCTTCTTTATACCATATCCTTCTGGCATTTCCTTCTGGCACAAGGAAAGAATTGGTGAACATTACAGAACATCTGGCATTTCAATCATATAAATCACTGCAGCCATGATTTACCTGGAAGGTCACCACATCTGTAGAAGGACACAGGGGAGCTTTCAGGGAAAAATAAGAAGGATTAACTTCCTGAGAAATGTCTTCTGCAAATAAAGCCAATGAAATTACACTTTGGTATATTGGAAAGGGCAGAGACAAGAGGATGCACGTAAAATGAGGGAGGTAGGCTGAGAATGGCTCTCTCTGCCTCAGACAGGAATGAGACAGATATTCAATGCAAAGGAAATCTCTTGTCTTCCAAAGTGTAATTAGACTGAGGGACTCATTTCCATAAGATGTCAATGAGGCCAGGAACTCAGCCAGATGCAAGGATGGCTCAGACATTTATGAGGATAACCCGAACATCTGAAGTTGTAACAGCCGATGTAAAATAAAAAACTCTCAGGGGGGATCTAACATCCTACGTTTCAGACTTTAAATTAATGTCTTAGTTGTTAGGAGGATACCTTGTTATGGGGGAGCAATTATCCTCCCCTCTCTCCTGGAGTGTACCAACACTTTTCTTTGAACCTTCTGCCAAAGACCTCAGCCAGGAGCAGTGTCCTGCTTTGACAGCCCAGGTCCCTGGGTGCTGGGAGAAGCCCTGTCTGATAGGGGAGAAGATATCCCTTAATTATGTGTATTTGGTGACCTAGCTCAGATGCCAAAGTGAGAGCAGAAGGCAAACTCTGCACAGGAAGGCAAAATCTTGCTGGTCCCAACTCATGTTTTTTGTACCCTGGGGTTCTTCACCCTGAATTCTCTGTGTGGGCCAGAAGAGCAGGGATGTATCTGAGCCCTCAGCCCATGAGGAACACATCCCTTCACCTTGGTTATCCTGTGGTATCCCCCACTCTGGACACCCAGGAGCCCTCACTCCCTCAGTCCTTCCAGCCACGAGGAAACACCAACCCTCTTTGCCTTCATTCTGCTTCTGCACTGCCATCCCCTGTGCTCCCTCTCCAATTTTAAAGGTTTATGGCTTGAGACAGAGCATTCCTGGTGTGAGCTCTGTGGATAAATCAGCCAGAGAGTTTGCACTGAACACAGGGATTTCACAGGCCAGGAATTTGGAGGCCAGTGGGTCTCATAATGAAAATCTCTGCTGTGCTATGGCAATCAGCCTCATCATTAAAATGTGTTAATCAGTTCACTCCTTCAAACCTGGAGCAGGTCTTTTACCCTGTGGTTGAGGTGGGTTGGTCTATGGCATCCCTGCCTTGGCCGGAGGGAGCAGGAATATTCGTGGGCTGGGGCTTGCTGGTGTTCCTCAGGTGATTTTGGACTGCAAAATATCCCCTGGGATGAGAGCAATCCGTGGTGAGGCTGCTGTAGGTCCAGACATCTCCCACTCCAGGCATCTGCATCCATCAAACCTTGGGATTTCATCTCCCACATTTCCTCTGTCCAAGCTCTCTCTCCCCTTCGTGTCCCCGAGAGCCCTACAGCACCAAGGAGAAATTGTTGATGAAGTGCCCATTTCCCAGTGGAAAAGGCCAGGAGCCCACATCTTTGGTTGGATGATGGGAATCTTTAGATGTATTCCAGCTACAGAAAAATGAAAATGTCCTTTAGATCAGGGTAACTAATCCTGCTTATGCTGTAAAGCCCTGGATGAACAGTCGATTCTACTTTCTTGTCAGATCCTAATCTGACATGCTGATAATGAAGAAAGAGAGGAGAAATCACAGGGAGGAAATCAGGAAGAAAGCTGTGTCATCGGGGAGGGGTGGGGGATTTGCAGGTCAGGAGGGGAAGGGGAAGGGGGAAAGGGAGGGAGCATGGACAAGCTTTAAAATTAAATTGAATATTAGGAGCTGGAAAATCTAATGGAGACAGGCTGCCCTGAAATTGATACAGGCTGGAGATGGAGAGAGACAAAGGATGACAGCGGATCAGTTTAAGCATGAAAGGATAGAAAGGAAAAGAATAATAATGTTGGCTTGTAAGGCTGAAATCAGATTATAATTTCCTCCAGTGAATTAACTCTCCCCTAATGTAGTGCAGGGGGCTTTGCAGAGCTGGTGAGATTCCCCTGTTGGGTGGCACTGGGACATTAAACTGGGATGTGTGTGTGTCTCATTATAACCCTGTCCATGTTGAATCTCTCGAGGGCACCCATGCACGAGGTGTTTGGGGTTTGGAGGAGGCCACACGGTGAAACAGATACCTGTGTTTGTGTGAGGGTGTGACATTAAATTCACTGGGTGTTTGGTCAGCCAGAGTCACCCTAAAATCCCAGGCTGGCTCCTCAGGATGGGGCTGACAGGGAGCCACCTGCAGCTGGGAGTCCCAAAATCTCCAGAAGCTGCTGGCCCATCCCCAGCAGGTGAGATGACCCAGCACTGGGATGGAGGAGGCAGCTGGAGATCAGGACGAGGGTGTGGGACCTCATGGGTCTGGTGTTCCTCAATGGACTGAGCAGAGCTGGAGACGTTGTGGGGCCACTGGGGAATCCAGCTAAGAGCCACAGCATCATCTCCTTGGTGGAGATTTGGCTGGGGAAGAGGAGCCTGGGTGGGAGCCAAAATGATTTTTTTTTCTCAGCCATATTCATGAGTGTCAGAGCCAGCACAGCCCAGCATTTATGTTGTTGTTTCTTCTCCAGCTCTCTAGGATCTTAGATCAGGATGACAGTGGGATGAAGTCCAGCTCAATAGGCAGCCTTCCCTCTCTCCCTCCTGCCAAATCTTCTCATTTGTTTTCTTGTGGCTGTGGCCTGTTAATCCAGCCCAAGTAGGATTAGCTTAATGTGAGATTATCAGTGCAAACACCTGAGCTCTCCCAGTGGTTATTTGTTACTGGGGGACATGTAGAAGCTTTCAACTTCATGAGACCTGCTAGGATCCCTCTCCTGAGTTCTCCCAGACCATCAGGTGTGAATGGAAAACTTTTAATCAAAGAGGAAAAGAGGAGAGGGAGTCATGGGACTCAGGGAAAGACAAATGCAGGGGTGCTCAAAGAGCTGGAATGAGCTCTCCATAAGGAGTAAGAGTATAATCTAGGATGCTGCAGAGATGACTAGGAAGGCATGAGATGGAATACATCAAATCAAGAGTGTCAAGGAAAGGATGAGTGGATAATGGTTGCTCATGGACTTTTCCAGAGCAGGAACTTGGGGGTCCCAGAGAAAGCGCAATCAAGTTGTGGAGTTTCTTGCCAGGGATCTATAGGTGGTGCTCAAAGTTAATGAGGGTTCAGGGAAGAGCAGAGAAGTTCAAAGAAAAATCCTGACAGTGTTATTAAATTCAGGGAGAACATACGGAAGTCCCTGAGTGTCAAATGGCTGGAGGCAGGGAAAGTACCAGGGAGGAAACTCCACAAACCCTCCTTTGTCCTTATGCATTATTCATATGCCTGCAGCTACTTCTGCAGAGAGCCAGCTGGGAGGAACAACCTGTGGAGCTGCTCTGCCATGGGCAGGGGCACCTTCCACTGTCCCAGGCTGCTCCAAGCCCCATCCAGCCTGGCCTTGGACACTTCCAGGGATCCAGGGACAGCCACAGCTTCTCTGGGCAACCTGTGTCAGGGCCTCCCCACCCTCACGGGGAAGAATTTCTTCCTAATATCCAAATCTAAATCTCTCCTCTTTCAGTTAGAAACCATTCCCCTTTACCCTATCCCTCCCTCTTTTTGATAGCCCCCTTTAAGTACTGAAAGGATAAACCTTGGATGTCTGAGCAGAGTTAAAGTCCCAGTTTTTCTTTCTTAGATCAAGCCTGGCTAAGCGTGAGTGATGTGACAGCACTTGAAACCAGAGCAAGGCTTGGCTTTTCCCCACGGTAACAGAGATTTTGGATGGCAAAGAAGACACGACTCTTGCAGTGGGGTTTTTTGTGCCTTCTTTGTGGCCCTTGTCTCCTCTGTATTCCAAACACAAGGCAATCCCCAGTGTGCTTCAGGTAAGGGCAGGCCCATCCATACCTCGGTGACACAGCCTGGCGACAGGGACACACCCAACCCAACTTTCTCCAGCAGCTGCTGGACAGAATGCCCGAGAAATGCACTGTCCTCTGCAGCAGCCCTGGGATAATTAACCCTGTCATTTGTGCTTACATGGAGTGCTTTGTTCCACCGGCCTGAGGCTCCGGCCTTTAGGATTGCTTCTCTCCGGTCATTTCCTCCCAGATCCCTCTATCTGCTGGGAAACGAGGTGATGAATGACTCCCTGCTAACCACTCTCTCTGCAATCCTGCAGCACCTTGCGGCAAAAGTTTTCGCTGGAGGAGCTGCAGATGATGCTGAACTTCAATTAGGCCTCAAATTAGTTGTGCAGGGTGACATTTTCCAATCATGCAACATTAGCATCCTCCCTAATTATGAAAATGTAAAGCTAACTTCTGTTTCATAATAAATTAGGCTTGTTCTCTCTATCTAAAACACACAAGCCCTCACACAGCACAGCCTCCAGCAGGTCTTTTTCTGTTTTGTTCATGCTCAGAAACAGGCTAAACCACGGTGACCTCCCTGTCCTCTAAAGGTCAGGAAGGGTGTCTGGTCAGTGGGCAGGGGAAGGGAAATCAGCAAAAAAGTGGAAAAAGACACTGAAGGAATGGGGCTTTATCAGTGCTGGCCACAGCCTTGGGTGTTCTCACACCAACCAGCATCTTTCTTCAAGGAGTAGGGAGAAGGGGCAGGAGGAAAAATCCTGTCCTGTCCCTTCTCCACTGAGCTTTTGCACCTCAGGTTTGCTCAGCCCACTTGTCCAAGCCTGAGAGAGGTACTGGAGCCTCCCTTCCATCACAGTGCTGGCAAATCCATAAGGGAGTAAGATTGCAGGTATGCTACCACACACCTGATCCTATTTATTCCCAACAAAACCAGGCAGCAGAGCGGGCAGGTGAAAGGAAAAAAAACAAAAAGAAAAAATAAGAAAAAAAAAAAAGAGCAACCAGCACGAGCTTTTGTATCAGCAAACAGTTTGTGTAAACACCACAACTACTGAAAAATAGAAAAAAAAGTCAGATATTTTTGTACAGTCAGAAGAATTAGAAGAAATGTCTTTTTTGGAGCATTTCCACAACGGCTGGGGAGTGTGTCTCTATTTAAGAGACCACTTAGAGCTGCCTCATTGTGGTTTATGCTGGAAAAGGGATCAGGAACTACCTGGCTCTTGCCAGAGAAGTTTTGCAGCACTGCTGTGTGTTTCCTGGAGAGCAGCAGACATTGTTGAAAGTAAGTGAAGTCACATTTGTGCAGGGTCTGGGCCACAGATCTTTCACCCCTCCAAGCATCCCAAGCTACCCTGTGTCACTAAAAATAATGGGGCCTCTACAAACAGCCTGGAAACTGCTGGATTTTCAGCCTGGCTGAGTTTAGCAGGTTCAAGTAATGCTAAAGACGCCTGAAAAACAAAGCAGCCAATTATTGCATCTCTGCATCAGAAGGAACAGGGAGCTGCAGAGAGTGGCTGACAGGCAGCCAAATAATGCACTAACAAGCAGGATGGCTGGAATCTGTCACAGCACTAATGAAGGTCAGGATAAGACACCTGCATATTTTGAGGAGTGAGATGTGTGCATCTGAAGATGCCCAGATGTGACATTTAAATGAGAGATCATAAACTAAGTGCAGTCACTGCTGAGAACTGGAGCCTGGGATTGCACAGGACACATGGATAAAAGAATTAGAAACAGTTTAAGAACTGGGAATGGAGAAGGCTTGGAGTCTGTGGAGAAGCTGGAGAACCAGTAGCTTCTGAAGTGAAACTAATCCAAAGGAGAAGCCAATTCTGCTGTGTAGAAGCCCCCACAACGTGGATTAAATTTTCCAAAAACTGAAGAAAGAGAGCTTGCCATGCAGGGAAAGGGGAGCAGCTGAAGCAGAGAAGGGGATTTGCAGTATACTTTTCTACAGAGTAACCTAATTCACCATGAGAACACTGCAGAGGCACTTAAATAGGGCAAGGGAAAGCACTGTGTAAGCAAACTCACTGCAAAGCCCAGGGAATGCTGGAAAGCACAGAGAGTGGGCTGCAAACTGCAGCTCCTCTGCTTTCAGCTGCAGTTTTCATTTGAAGGCTCATTTATTGCTGCAAAAGCAAAAAAAAAAAAAAAACAAAAAAAAACAAAACTAAAAAATCAGGTTAGTTTTGTTCAGTAATCAGTTAAAAGCTAAGCCTCCCCTTTAGGAGCCCAGGATGTGAAAGGGGCAATGTTCTCCCCAAAACTACCTGCAAAAATGCCAGAGGTGCTGTTGGGCAAATCCTGTGCTCCTTGTGGTTTTGAATATCCAATTCTCAGCACAGCCACAGCTCCTGAGTGCTCCTTCTCAATCCCACGTGCTACACATAAGTAAAAACCCAACAATATCACAATAGTGCAATAATAAAGCAAAAAATTAGGGGACTTGATGGAATATTTGCTCCCTTCAGACATCAGGATGTTTCCTCTGCCTGTTCCTTCCCCGTGGTCTGAAATAATCTGATTGTTATCTGCCACAGTGGTTTTTTTTCTCTTTTTTTTTCCCCCCCCCCCAATCAATTCAATTGCTGCAGCGAGCCCAACAAGCATTTTGAATAATGAGTTTGTTTTTGGAGTTGAAGGGTTTTGCTTGCTCATCCTGGCTTTGGAGAGAGCTGCCTTTGTGTTCGCAATGCCAAAAGGGAGCTGGAGCTGCAAAGCACAGGAGGAAGGATCAATACTTTAAATGCATTAACACTGGTGAGTTCCAAATGAAGTTAGTGGCTGCTGAGCATCACTGATTTCACAGTAAGTCTCAGTTCAGCTGGTTAATTTTTCTGAAGGATCAATGCCACAGCTGATGGTTACTGAAGTTTCTTCCTTCGCCAAGCGCAAGGGGGTTTCGAAATGAGCTCTACGGGGGATCACGAACCAACTCGTCCGTGTAAATAAGAGGAGCATGGGTAATTCTCTTAATCTGTCAAGACCAGCACGGCAAAGACAGGAGTCATAAAACCTGAACTAAACCAGCTTCGAATTTTGGATCTAAATTTCACAGTTCCTCTCACTGTACGGGGTCAGTCAAAACCGCTAGGTCCGACCTCACCAGAGATCTCAGAGAAAATGGACCTGAAAGCCATGACTTCCATCCAAACAGAATGCAAATTTTGTGTACAATTCTTGCAATAGTGGGTCTTTCAGGATCTTAAACAGTTTAGGCAATCTCAGGGAGATACTGTAAACTGATGCCTTTATACTGTCAATAAATTTTATATTGATCTCTTCTTTTCGCTGGGGTTGGAGTCAAGTCTCCCTCACAGGTCCATCCATAGGCAGAGTGCATGATTCCCACTCCAAGAAAGAGAGAAAGGGGATGGAAACATGGGTGGAAGAGGGCAGGTAATGGTTTAAGAGGAGATTGTATGTCGGGAGAAGAAAGAGACCCAAGGTCTGGAGGGAAAGAAGAGGCAACAAAGCAACAAATGTGGAGAAACTGGTGGGACAGAAACTTGGGGAAGCATCAGTAAGGGAAAGGAAGAAGAGAAAAATTCATCCCTTTTTAGGGATATTTATGCACATTAGCAAAACAAACTCACGAGTCAGGACTCAAAGAACCCAGGAACTCAGTGTGAGGAGTTGCATGTGGAGTTCCGTGGTAATTAAGCTAATCTAGATTATCTGAAGGAGGGTTTAACTCCATTACTCCCAGTTTAGCCAGGAGGGCTCTGTCATGGCTCCACATTTATCATGGATTTGAGTCTCAGTCATTTAAAGAACAGGAATGCTCAGCACAGAATTCCAGCTGAATTTAAGGCCTTAAAGACTTCAGCCTGTACCCACCATAGCTCCCCTTTTAGGTATCTGAAGAACTTTTCATATCAGTTTTCAGACCTAAAGAGAAGGAGATATACCAAGGAACAGAGCAATGGAAATGTCCACCCACAGCTGACCTAAATACAAAGCTTTGTCATTGTTCTGATTTGGTTTTTTTCTTTATTTTTGCTGATTGTCACAACTTCAAGCAGCCAAAATTCCTGCCTTCACCTGGAGGCAATTGCTACCTTGCTGCAACCTTCGTATCATTACCCTGTCATAAGAAATACCTTTGGTTCTTTCTTGTAACCCTTGTTCTGGATTCCCCAGCCCTGGAAGTGCTCCAGGCAAGGCTGGGCAGGGCTTGGAGCAGCCTGGGATGGTGGAAGGTGTCCCTGCCCATGGCAGAACTGGATGATCTTTAAGGTCCCTTCCAACCCAATCCACTCTGTGATTCCATGATTTCCAAATCCAACACATACAAAAGTTACGGGGCAAACTCCTTCTAAAAAACAATCCCCATATTTAAATAATAACTAAGCTTTCCATACTTTGCTTTGCTGGAAATGGCATTCCAAGCATTTTTTGCCCTACTGTACGAAGGCTTGGGACATTCTTGCCTCCTTTTCCAAGCAGAAGACAAGAATCACAAGTAATCTTGTGATCCCCGTAAAGGTGGTGGATCTTTAAATAGAGTTGCTTGATGCACTTGAAATTTCTTGACTAAAAGAAAAAGGAAAAAAAATAGACTTTTTCATGCATATTTTCACAAAAAAAAAAAAAAAAAAGAAAACCAACCCAAACCAAACAACAACAACAAAACAACCAAAACCAACACATCTTTTATTTTGGGATAGGTGGCCTTAGCTTAAAAAAAAAAAAAAAGATAATGAGACTTGTGCTAAAATTGGAGGGCTGTCAACACTGTGTGTTCTTGCTATACATTAAAAGTCACTTAGAAAGGAGCAGGAACTCAGGCTATTTTCATGTATGCACAGAACAGGTGGGGAATTTGCAAATTGCTGACAACATTCTCAAATTTGAGAAATAAAAAAAAATAGCAACAGAAAACTTTGCCCTACCCACCCCCCTCCCCCCCCAAAAAAAAGTTTGTGTTTGTCCTTCCTTCATTTCCAGAAACTGGGGATTATACATCAGATTCTTTTTTTCTGGCTCTGATATTGGAAGATTTTCAGTCTAAAAGGGAAAAGTATCTTCTATTACCATCAGCAGCAGGGTTATTAAAGCCTTTATTCATAAACCCACGGGATCACAGAATGGTTTGGATTGGAAAAGATCTTTAAAGTCCATCCAGGTCCATCCTTCCACTATCCCAGGTTATTCCAAGTCCCATCCAACCTGGCCTTGGACACTTCCAGTGATGGCACAGCCACAATTTCATGGCCAACCTGTGCCAAGGCCTCCACTGTGTCCCCAGGAGGGACACTCTTGACTGGATATTTCCTTCTACCTTGACGGGAAGACTTTGGAGTTGACACTCACGAAACAATTTTCCCAGACAGTGAAATCCTTCCCAAAGCTCGTTAGCTGGACGTTGGCTGGCACTCTGAGGACAGGGGCTGTGTCAGGTTGTTTAATCTCTTTCCTGGATGGCCTCGTTCCCCGCAGAGATGCACGAGGCTTTGGAGAAACCCGTCAGGCCCCGATGCTGCTACCTCCTGGAAATAAGAGCCACGGCCTGATTGTGTGGAGCTGTGTCTGCTTTCATCAGTTTGGAGTCTGGCACCTGGAGACCTCAGTGAATATCTCCCTTTTTTACTGCTATATTCTCTCTGCAATTGATGCAGGGGAATGAAAAGGAGCAGGTTTGCACTGGCAGGAAGAAAGCTGCAGGTGCTGGGAAGATAAGCACTGCAGGGTTTGAAAGGCTTTTAGGTGGCTTAACACTTGCTTAACCAGCTGCTAATTAAACAAAACATGCAGATAAGTTACAAAAGTGCCTCCAGTGCCCCCTAATGCTCTTCCTAACTATCGGTACAGCCTGAATTAGGGGACGGGACGTTTTCAAAGGCCACAGCACCAACTCTTTGATCCTCTGAGGTTCACTAGCCAAGTTCTCAACTTTGTTTGACCCCTTTTAATTAATAGTATCCAACAGTATCATCGGGAAAAGTTGTTGGGGGATTTTTCTTCCAGAAAAGCTCCATGAGTTATTTTTTGAGAGGAAACAAGGAGTCCTAATTTCTCTGGGGTAATTACTGCAAGACAGGCTGAGGCAAAGCAGTTGAAGTACATTTATTTCATCCCAGGCACAATGCTAATTCAGAAACCTATTAAAAATGACAGAGACAGGCAGAGTTCAGCCTCCTCCATCCCTTCACAGCTTTACACTTCCTTAAATTCTTTCCCATGTGTGCTGTATATTCTCCCTGAACTAGGTAGAACATCCACATGACCAATGCTGAAAAGTCTCTGTTCTTTATTTCCCAGGCCATCAGCACGGGAACAGACGTCCATCTATTTTCTGTGACAGGACAAGAGGAAACAGCCTCAAGCTGTGCCAGGGGAGGTTCAGGTTGGATATTAGGAAAAAAATTCTTTACTGAAGTGTTACCAAGCATTGGAACAGACTGCCTGGGGAAGTGGTGGTGTCACCACCCCGGAAGTTCAAAAATCCTGTGGATGTGGCACTTGAGGATGTTGTTTAATGGTGAATATGATGGTGGTGCTGGGTTGGATTTGATGTTCTCGGAAGTTTTTTCCATCTTTAACAATTCCGTAATTTAAACAACTGCTGAAATGAGGTAGTGCCACGAAGCTAAGACATTTAACTATTACAGATTTTAATTTCTTGAATGCTCTGCACTTATTTTACAGCCCTTTCTCCACTTCCCTATCAGCAACAGCACTCCTGGGGTAGGAGTCCTCCACACAAAATGTATTAATGCTTGTAAGGAAAACCAACTGATTCTACCCAGGATCAGCATCTGACAGAGAAACCAAATAGACCTCTTTAGCAACTAGATAGCCTTATATTTCAGTGGTATTGATCCACTGAAGTGTTATTTTGGCCATATTTCTGCCTGCAAAAATCTTTGATGCCATGCAAAATTACTCAGCAGACAGGGTGTGAATTACAGTCTATAGCCATTAGCAGACTGCTAAAAAAGATTTGTTTTAATGCTCTAAAAATGGCACATGTGGTCCTGATTCTATTCATATTAATGTAAATCTGGGAGGAAAAAAAATGCTCTCTTTGTAGAATTTGTTTCTTCATAAGTTAGAATGACTTGAACCAGACCTCCAACAATAACTGCATGACTGGAACAGGCTGCTCAGGGAAGTTATGGATGCCCCATCCCTGGAAATGTTCAAGGCCAGGCTGGGTGGGGCTCTGAGCAACCTGGGGTAGTGGAAGGTGTCCATGAACTTGAAAAGGAAGAGAAAGCCAGGGGTAGAGGGGTTGGACAAATCTGTAGGATGAACACAAGCACTCCCAAAAGCAGCAAGGAGTACAGCAGGGATAGGACAGGTGAGAAGATGGTGGGTTTGGCCCCGTTGGCTGGTTTCCATTCACACTCAGGCAAGAACTGAGCAGTTTTGGTTAGATGCCATCTCAAAAAGGGCTCGAGGAAGAGTAAAATCCTGATTTCATGAAGCTCTACTTCATTCCCTCTTTGCTCCATCCTCACTGTAGTAAAGTGCTGTGGGATATTGGCTGGATCAACAATGGGAACACAACAAATGTCAGGCCAGTCTGGCCTCCAGAATAGGGGAACACAACCCTGCACTCTTTAAAGGGGGAAGGACAAGAAGGGGCATAAAAGCCCGCACAGCAACCCTCAGGACTGGGTCCAGCCTCTGGAAAAAGGCAAGGCCAGTGGCTCATTAAACAGGGCTGGAAAAACCTGTATGAAAAGCAGCAGCTCCTTTCCCACACCTGTGAACAGGGGCAGTGGCACTGACCTTCCTTTGGAAAAGCACACAGGGATTTAAGGATGGAAAGTGCTGCTTCAGCACTGTTATTTTTATTCAGAGGGAGTGCTTCAGAGGCAGAAGGGGTTTTAGTACTTCTTTTAATTTATTTTTTTTTTATGGCTGTTCATCCAAGAGCACTAAGGGAATTCAGCTCTCATCCTTTCTGGGCTGTGTGAGGCAGCACACGTCACACCTGTGCCTCTGTGTCTCACCTGGCAGTGCTCTGATTTGGGAGAGAACACACCTAAGAAGGGTGGGAACAGATTAGGAAAGGTCCAGCAGAGCTGGTGAAGCTTTTGGGAGGGTGCAACATCTTTTTCCTCTCTTTGAAGGGAGGAAGGGTTTCCTTAAAAGTGTTCAGAAAAGCGAGCTGCTCCTCTGGCCCTCGGCAAGGTCTTCCCTGAGTCCTGGCCACTTCTCACTTGGAGTTCTCTTAGTTCTGTCCTTCCTGCCAAGGGTCAGGGACAGAAATCTTAGGCTGAGACATCACAGGAGAGACTGCTCCCTTCAAGTTTCCAGCCCCGTTTTATGCTGATTCAAAGATATGAATATTTTGTTTGGATAATTAGCTGCAACTTTTATCTGAACTGAGCCTCAAGCACTCCAGGATTTTTCCCATTTCTGCTATGGAGTCGCGGGATTTATTTCTCCTGTGGCCTGTTACAAATTCAGATCAGATAGCTGGGGTTTATCCTGACCTGACCTGAGTTCATCCTGATTTTCCTCCTCCCCAAAGCCAGGAAAGCATCACAGGTAGAGAACACTCAGGTTAAATATGCAACGTGCATCCTGCAGACTGGAAAAGCAATCCACTCCTTTAGCCTGAAACTGCTTTCTCCTCCCTACTTTAGGTGATAGCCAAAGCCTGGATTGCTCTTTAAAATATTTAACTGGGGGAAATAATTTGTTTCCTTCAATCTGTTTATAGACAGAGAGTTGCTTTTTTTTTTTTTTTAATATTATAGAAATCAGCACATTTTCCCCTGCAGCAGCTGCACTTTGGTTTCTATTAGAGAGAGACTGATAACTTTACAGAACAGCACTCAGAGCCCTTCTCTGAAACCCTCAACACCCACTCACTCCAGAGCCAGTCCCTGCAGAACAAGGGAAGCTTTACAAGGCTGGGGGTGGCAAAGGAGCACTTCTGGTTGTAACCAGAGCAGGGTTTCCTTTCTCTCACTTGTAGGATAGCAGAAAAGATGGAGGTTGACTGGGGGATCCATAAAAATGAATTCAGTTTTTGGACAAGCTTCGGGAGCATGACTTGAACCATTCTAACAGTGCTAAAATCTCAGGTCTCCTCTGACCACATGACCCTTCTAGCTGCAATCAAGAATGGTCCTCCAGTGCCCTCCCACTGTAAAAGGATCCATGCCAAGCCCTCAGGCCAGAGGAGGGTCAGGATTTGAGCTGCCAGGCAATTTATCCTCTTCTTGCATGAGGACATTGGTTCATCAACCAACTCAAATGCATTAAGGGTGTTGCTGGAAGGATAAATCCAAGTGGAAGGGGAGGACAGGGTGAACTGACCCCTCTTAAGCTCCTGTAGGTCTGAGCAAGAGCTAAAACACTCTGCAAAACATGCAGATTTGGGGAATCCCTGAAAAAAGAGAGGGGATGCTGGTCTAGCCTGGGAATGGGCACTGTCCATGAATTTGTAGAGGATAAATGAGTGGTAGGGAGAAAGCTGGAGGGATCTTTGTGTCCAGGGCTGGGGATTCCAACTCATTCTGTGTCACCAGGGCTCCTGCACCACACCTCCAACACTGCAGTGTCGCAGAGGGGAGGGGAGGAGGGGGAAGAGGGAGAAAATGGAAAGGGAAGCACAGCTCCCCGGGCTGGCATTTTAATATTGAAAGGCTGTGAAATCTAATAAGAGCTACAAGGGAGGGTGATGTATATTTTCCTTGTGCTAGGATGAAATTGGGATTCAATAACTAAATGTGACAAAATATGCAATTTCCCATAGATTTCATGCAGCAGGGAGCTTCCTGTGTAATAACCTTAAACCAGGATTTTTTTGCCTCAGCCCAACGAAGATCTCTTGCCTCCATCTTATCTGAGTAATAGTCCACCCCCATGAAGTCCAGGCTGCCACTTTAGCTGTACCTTATCACTGCCCATTGGCACATGGTGAACAAAAGTTGATTTTCCCCCCTTTTCTTCCCCATAAATGATATCTTCCTGCTTCTTCCTGTGAGAAATAAGCCTGAGCTGTGAATCATGGGGGAAGAGTAATTTTTAGTTGGCCTCGGTCTCTTTTATGGCTCTGAGGTGTAAAGAGCCTTTGAAATGTGTTTCATTAAGACCTCTTGGAGATGCCTGTTGATTTCAAGGCCATATTGACCCTCCCAGAGATGGTGGGAAAACTGCAGCAAAGCTTCTCCCATCCCCTGTGGTGAAACCCTGCCCTGGATGTCATTTTCTAAGTGGGATGACACGCTGGACATGGGCTCATGACCTCGATCCACACGGTCTGACTGTGGAGCTGGATCTAACTCTGAGGCTGGCCTTGCTTTGAGCGGGGGAGAGTTGGACCAGGTGACCTTCAGAACTCAGTTGCCACCTCAATTATTTCATGGCTTTGTGCATAGTTGTGCTTTAAAACCCCTGGTGTGAAGGGTGAGCTGGAGGTGTGTGTAAATAAAGGGCAGGGGGACAAAATCACAACTGCTCCAATGCCTGCATTTTCACCTCTTATTGACTGTCAGCAGTAATGGCCTGTCCCTGTAACCCTCCCCTTCCCCAATTTTGCAGAGTGAGCTTCTCCCCCAGGCTGTTCACATGCCCTTAACTCCCCCTTCACTGAAAAAACCCCAAGAACTCTTGCTTAACCTCCTAACTGAGCTTTATTCTTACATGTGCATCCACCACGTGTTAGCTCGGATTGCTGCCCATTCCTAATCATCCGGAGCAGCCAAGTTAAAAGGGATTATTAATCAATAAACAATCTGCCTTTAATCAAACACGTTTTACTTTGCAGCCCGGGGAGGCGTGAGCACACGGGCAGGAGGGCTCAGCAGTCCACGGGAACTTCTTGAGCTGCCCAACACTTTAATTGCTTGGCGTGGCCGAAGTGAGAGCACCCTTCCTGCCTCCAAGCCCAGGAGGCTCTGACTGCCAATCCAGGGATAGCCTGGGTAGCTAAAAACTCCCTCCTTCCCTCTCTGCTCCAGGTACAGCGCCAGCGTGGCAGGGAATCAAATCCCCATCACCGCGAGGTTGGAGGACCGCAGTAATAAAATGTGCAAAATGACACCCTCCCTCTTTGCTCGCCATCAAAAGCCTCTGCCTTTGTTATTGCAGGCAGTTTGATTTTGTCTTATCACTTTCCAGCTGGGTGTGTGATGATTTTATTGGTGTGCACCGTTACTCTGCCTGCCCTGGGGAGGTTTCACTGGAGATGCAGGTGAGCGGATTTGGTTTTTTTTTGCTCTCCTCCAGCCACGCTCCATTAAAGAAGAAAACCCACAAAAGCAGCGAGCTAATAAAGCAGCTCCAAAGGAAACCCTGCGTAATTAAAACCTCTGGTAACAGCAGTCCAACGTGAGGAGGGTCAGACTCAGAGCCGGCGTCTCTCTCCCTCTGATGTTTGACTCGAATTTCAGCTCGGGGTTGGAGTGCCGAAATTTAATGGCCCATCTGATTCAATGGAACTTATTGTCATTGCCAGTTAACTGGGGTTGATATCAAGATAACAGCTTATGAGCAGTTTCTGTGTGGTCCTGATCACTGGTATTGATTTCAATAAGGTGTGGGCTGGATCCTTGACACTCTAATTCTGAAATCAATGGAGCTGGGACGCTTCACTCCGCCTCAGCGCCAGGGAAATCAGGTACATGCCTTTAACAATAAACCAGCCATTTAAATTATTTGTGCAGTCCTTTAGGGAGCTCTGCCAGGCAAAGCAGAGATCCTGCAGATGTAGAGAATATGTGAGACAGGGGAAAATATTCAGGTGTCATGAGCAGAGGGATGGAAGGAAGGGAATTTACTGATTCTTACTCAAAGCACTGTCTGGTGTGTTTATGGAAGAGCAGTGCATGAGGGAGTCAAGTAATCCCATCCTGGGGGATGTGAGCACTCGGACAGACCAGCATTCCCATTCATTTGGGATGGGGATGTAGGGTCAAAGACAAAGTGGCTCCAAGCTGTGAGTCCTGCATGATTATTCACAGAAAATTGGACCTAAAATTGATCATGGCATCCCAGCCTCAGCCTAAACTTTCCCCAGAGTGCAGGAAATAAAGCAAAGATGTTAAGGAGAGGGGAGAGCAGGTAAGGGAGGATCTGGAAATGCACCTGCATTCCTGTTGGAGCACTGTGGTGCAAACTCCCAGCTCTAGGGAAATACACAACTCCTCATAGAAGTGGAGCCCTGGATGAAAGGCACTGACCAAGGGTTCTCTCCAGAACGTCTGGAAATGCCCTTTTCCCTTTCATCTGATTCAGGAGAAAGCATGGTGCCTCCAAAGGTGGGTCTGAGAGCCTGCTCCATGGATAAGATGGAAGTAAACCTCATTGTGGTGGCACAATGGGGCTGGCACTTGTTACCAGAGGACACCCATCCAGACCTCCCCAGAAAAGGACCCTGTCTTGGGCTGGGGGTGTGCATTCCATTGCCACCTGTCAAAGCTGGGGCAGTTCTCTCCTGTTCATTGCCACCTGATCAAACCAGCTGGGGCACTTTTCTTTATCTCTCCCACAGCCAATCCTCCCTCAGGGAAATCCCTTCTGTCCATGGCCATGGAGCCTCCCTGCAGGGCTGAGAAAATTCCAGCATCCCATGGGAGAGGCCCCGCCCAGGGGAGGAGCCAAGCATTCCTACCTGGATAGAATCTGACCCTGGCACAGCCCAGCAGCCTTTTCCCCCTGCATTCCCAGAGGAGCAGCTTTCTCCTGCACTGCATTCCCAGAGCAGCCCAGGCCCAGCTCCAGCACCCCTGGAGCTGCAGAGGAAACTCCCCCCTTGGGCAGGACCCTGCTCCAGCAGAGCCACATCTGCCCCTGCAGGAGGATTGCAGCCCCCATGGGATGGGGCTGTGCCAGCCCCCTGCCCAGCAGGGTGTCAGGGGGGTTCTGGCTCTGCCAGGGGTTTCTGTTGGTGCCACTGCATTTGCATTGTTAATTGTCCCAGCAAAGAGCTGTTATTGCTATTGCCACAGCTGTGCCTGAGAGCCCCTTCATTCCACAGGGATAACAATTGGGAGGGAGGGGTTCACATTTTCCATTCCAAGGGAGGCTCCTGCCCTCCTCAGCACACACCTGCCTTGCACACCAAGACAGCCCTTAAGGAGAGTTGCAGCACCATAAAGAGAAAAACCTCCTGCCCTGAAGTCTGGGAGATGTTTCTTTTCTGACACCCCAGCAGACAGTGATGGTTACACACTGAGGAGGAAAAAAACTCACTCTCTTGTACCCTCCAAACAGGTAAATATTAGCTTAAATGTGACTCTTAAATGGGTTTTTTTCCCCATTTTTAAGACTGATAGGCTGATTGCTTTAAGTCTTGGATGCACTAAAGAAACTTAAGCTCCAGCAAGTGCAATGGCCTCATCTGAGGTCTCCAGCCTCATTCCTCCTTGCACTTAAGCACTGGGCTTTTCTTGCAAGCAGGGAAGCCACACACAGATCCTGCAGGCAGTATCACTCCTTGACCCTCCTTATTTCCTTCTGGACTTACAGAGACCAGATCTAAACCATCCCAGTGCAAAGTTCCTCTAAGGGAATGTTGTAAATGTTACCAGTTACAGGTACCCTGCCACATCTCTTGTTCTCATAAGACTTATTTTACTCTACCACTCTTTCTCAACACCCAAGAACTTCATTAGATTTATCTGGGAGCTGAATTTAAAAGCAATGGACACCAGATTTTCACAGGCTCAGCAGGTCCTGAATCACAAAGATTCCTCAGAGTTTGGTCCCTCTCTCCCAGCTCTGGACATGGATTTCCTCACGTGGAGATCTTACTGCCACGCCTGTGGCAGTGCTGTAGCCTAATAAATAAAGCTGGATTTCCCTGATTTTTTGCCTTTTTTCCCCTCCTTCTCTCAGGAGAACTTAAAATAGCTCAGACAATGTGGCCCACACTGGTGCTAAGGCCAGTATTGATTTATGCAGGTGAGAGATAATAATTATTTCTTAAGGCAATGGCAATAGTCCAGTAGCTGTGAGCACGTGGGAAGGACAGACAGCCATGCTCGTTTGTTTATTTATTTACTTTCAGTAGCTTCCAGATCAGCTCAGCTCAGTTGGGAAAGCAAAGAAGGAGTTGCTTTTCCCTTACTCTCCACGCTGAGAATGGCACCTGGCATGCGAATAATCCATCTGTCCATCATTCAGCATCCACCTAGGGAGAGGTTCTGCAGGAGGGCTTTCAGCTGCAGTTTGGAGGATAATGTGGAGGTTTTGCTTTTCTGCAGCTTCCCCAGCTGCGTAGGGGGCTCGGGGATGGAAGCGAAGGTGAGGACTTGGAGGATGAAGGAGGAATAAATTCACAATCCCCCGAGCGTGCCCGAATCACGGGACCATCCTTCCCCATTCCTGCACTCCAGGAATGTTCACTGAGCTCCCTACCTGTGATCTCCAGCTGGACACAAGCACGGTGCTGCAGTCTCCCTCTTCCCCTCAGAGATTGGATGTGACTCCTTTATAAACTCCCAGTTTGTCTCTGCGTGCCTGCTCTTGCCCTGATAAATGTTCTCCTGTGCCGAGGAGCCTGCAATGCTTAACCCACTCCATTACCATTCCCCTTGAAGCTTTACACGTTGTTTACAAACAGAATTTCCCCTGTCACTGCCAAAGTGGTGCCTTTTTCCCAAAGCATCAGACAAGGTGATGCTCGGGGAGAGGTGGAGTGGCACAGTTATCCACCTTGCCTGGCTCTGTCTGTTCCCTATGGATATGGGCAGTGACACATTTCCAGCAGGTAATTACATGTTGTCATCTCACTGTGCACTGTGCAATGCTCTGTGAGAAACCCTGAAATCCCCTGGAACACGTTTGAGAGAACCAAGCTGAGGTGAGAGCAGTGAAGGCAAATTATTCCACTGTAACCTGGGAGTAGCACTCCAAGTGTTACTTTGGGTGATCCTTAGAGTTTTCTTCAAGGTCCCTAAAAAGATGCAATTTAGGAAAACTGAGCAAGGAGCAAAACCTCTTTGAATTTAAAATTACAGAACTACTTAGGTTGGAAAAGACCTCTGGGATCATTGAGTCCAGCCTGTGGCTGATCACCAGCTTGACAACCAAGCCATGGGACTGAGTGCCAAATCCAGTCATTTCTCTAGCACAAAATGATCCAACATAACAAACCCGATCCAGCAGTTGCAGCCTGAGCCCCATATTTCACGGGACGTGACGCAAATCCAGATGTTGACCTTGATTCTGAAGAAGTCCAGGGCATGCCTGAGCTGAACCTTGGCTGCAGATGTTTATCCTCACATCCAAAGCTGTGTTCTGATCTCCACAGCCCCCTCCAGATTCCCCAGTGAGAGCAGACAGAGCGTGGAGGTGAATGGCTGCTCTAAGAGGAGGAGCAGGAGATGGGGGGCAGGAAGGGTGAAGCATTTTCTGTGAGATTTGCCATTTTCACGCACACTCCCCTGAATTCCAGACAGCTCTTCTGGGTGACAGTGTCCATATCCATTGTCATTTGCTGTTTGGGAGCATTCCCACAAAAGGGTGCAACTTTAAAGGAATGCTCATTTTCCCAGCAAATATCCACATATGCATAAAAAGAAGGGCAGCAGTGTGAAAAACAAATTATAATTCCCTGTTTCTCCCCTGCTTCCCATCTTTCTTGTTCCCTCTCTGAACTTTCAGCCACCCACTTGGTACCAAAAGCACTTTGCCACCACCAGCCCTGGGTGGAACAACAAGGAAGAATTTGGAAACAACCCCCTGGTCTGAAGCTGTTTCTCCAAACTAGCTGGAGAAGAGTTATGAACAACAATAAGCATTCACCAAAAATCAGATTCCACATGAAAAGAGCTCCATTCACCCCTCTGCCAGGAATAATTCAGCCCTCCTGAACTTGAGAAAGAGGTATTTAGTGTGCTTTGCAGAGGAGCAAGAGGATGGAGATCAGAGGGGCTGAGGAGTTTGGAGATGCCACTAGGAGGGTTTAGGAAGCCAAGTTAAAAACAACTGGGAGATCTTTGGAAGGGTGGGAAATCTTGAGCAGGATCTGAATGTTCTCAGCTGGCCCATTCCAGGTGTAATAAAATAAAAATCGCCACCTCCACTAACCTGGCTCACACGTGGAGAACTGGAGGGAGAAGGTTTTAGAGTGGAGTTACTGCACTGCAATCATTCCAGTGAAGATTGTGCTGGGGAACACAAGGGGAATTTTCTGGCTTTTAAGCTGAGGGGAAAGCACAACTCTGCAGAAGACACCTGAGACAGGCTTTTGAAGACAGAACACAGGACGTTTTCCACAGCTCTGCTGCTCGCATCTTTTAAGCACAGGATTTTAGCAGCCATTAAACAGGGAGCATTATTTCCAGTGGTGACAGCTTCAGATTCCCTAATTTTTTCCTGGATGTGGAATTCCCTCGCCTGCCCGAGCTCGATGCTGTTTCACAACGCCGGGCTCGTCGCCTCAGCTCTCCTGGGCTTTGACAGATGGAATTAGGATACAGCAGCACTGCAGCAAGACTGCAGATGGTTTCAAACAACTGACTTCAGCACCAAAATGCTTGTAATCCCCATTTTAAATGGAGCTGGCTTCCCTGGGGAGAGTGCCTGGCTCTTCTAGGTGTTGCAACGAGTTGATAGAGAGAGAGACACACTCCAAGAGCACAGTGCTAATAAAGAAAATTAGGAGCAACTTGCCCTTTCTGTTGGAGGAAAGCCACGGTGGGGGAGAAAATGCCATGCGTTTTCTTTATCTGCAAATTTCACTGAGCTGCACCCAAACCGTTGGCTGTTTCTAGAGGTAAAAGCACCCTTATGTGAGTTTTTGAGAAAAACAGCACTGTCAGAGATTTCCTCGCTGAAAGCCAGGTGGGTATAGCAGAAATAATAACACTAATAGAAAAATAAAAGTAGCAATTGTAGCAGCAATAATAACGCAATAACTCGGCCTCAAACTACAGCCCTCGTTCAGGGAGCTGCTCCAGATTGCAGGGGGAGAGGACAGGACTTTTTTTTTAAGGTGGATTTGGTTTTGATCAGACTCCCTGCGGCTGCTGGAATGCTTATCCTGGCACAAGAAAGGGGCCAGGGCAGCAGGGGGAGCATGTGGGAAGAAGGTGAGAAATGTCCCTGCAAGCACCTACTGTAGTAATGCTTTGTTTAAAAATATAAGGCACAAAAATGAGATATTAGGAAGAAATTCGTTATAGTGAGGGTGGGGAGGCCCTGGCACAGGGTGCCCAGAGAAGCTGTGGCTGCCCCTGGATCCCTGGCAGTGCCCAAGGCCAGGCTGGACAAGGTTTAGAGAAGCCTGGGACAGTGGGAGGTGCCCCTGCCCATGGCAGGGGTTGGAATGAGATGAGCTTTAATGTTCCTTCCAACCCAAACCATTCCATGATTTCATGTTTCCATAATAAATATAATAAGGACAATAAGGAAAATCCCCCAAAGACTTCCCTCAAAAAGCCCGCAACACAAACCACCAGAACTATTTAAGGGACTCATTAATCAGAATTTTGAGATTTTTTTTATTTTTGTGACTTTCTGATTCTGTCATAAGTTTCACACACAGTTAAGGGGCATGATGAGGATCTCCAGGGCTGGCTGTGGGGAGCTTCCAGCTGCCTGTGGGACCATGGTNAAAACAATAACATCAATAGTAATAACAATAAACAATCAAAATGTTGGGGAGGAAAATTAAGCAGCTGTAGCAGCAATTTAAAGAACAGAAGCACAGCAAATGTTAAAAGAGAATTTAAGGCAGCAGGTCCTACACGCTGCCCAATTTCAAAGATTCATTCTGCTTCTTGTTGATGAGATTTGTGGGTTTCAAGGCTAAATTCTAGAAAACAAAAATGCTTTCCCAATTGACCCGAGGCAATATTTCACACCTTTGGAATTAAAGACGTGTGGTGTCAAGCGCTGCGTCCACAAACAGCTGACAGGGCTGAGGGTTTCTCAGTGTGAACTGCAAGGCTTGAGTCCCTCTTTCCCTGAAATGGCACGGGGAATGTGGAATCTCTGGAATCTGCATGCCTGGAGATGATCAGAAGGTGTCTGGACATGGTTCTGTGCAGCTGGCTCTGGGTGGCCCTGTGTGAGCAGGGAGGTTGGACCGGGTGACTTCCAGAGGCCCCCTCCAACCTCAGTGACTCTGTGATGATTAAACCTGGTTGGGAAACTATTTTCTACCCTGCAAGAATTCAAAATAATTTCTTTTTTTATGTAGGGGTGAGCTCAGAATCTTCAAGTTTTGTTCCTGAAATGCAGGTGAGAGAAAAACTCGCCTTGCCCTCATCAGTGTTCTCCTGGCATTTGCAAAGCCGAATGTTATCACACAGAATCACAGAATCACAGTCCCTGCTGTGCCAGTTACAGAACAAAGAAATTTCCCCATGCTAGGAAGAATGTCCTGGGGATTGGTCTCCAGCTAGAACTCTTCATTTCTGCAGGAATTACCAGAGGGTTGTGCTGGTTCATGCCCTGAATCTCCACCATCACAGATGAGTGGGTTTATGAGACTGTTGGCTCTCCTGGAGCAGAAATTCCCTGTTGGCACAACTGTGGATCCTTCCCCGCAAGAAAAAGTTGAGATAAAATGAAGTTTTTTAAAGCAAAATAATTTCCCTGACCCATCCTTTTGCAGCTCTTGTGCTCTGTGGTGACTGGGGCAGAGGAGGAGGAGGGGTCCCATGGCTTTAAACCCGGGTGGGAATGGGATTTCAAGACTCTGGGAAAGGCAGGGCTTCCCTGGGCAGTAAACAGAGCAACAGATGCAGAGAACAGACTCAAAGAAAAGCACCACTGCCTCAGGAGTTTGGGGCAGGCATCCTGGTGATTCCTGATGCATCCTGGTGATGCCACCCTGGTGATGCCACTGCTCCCTCTGCTCCTTCCCACACCTCCAAACCCACAGCTGGCTCTGTTTCCTGCCCTCGGCGCTCATATCAAAGCACAGACATGATTTTATAACTCAAATCTACACCTGGCCACCCCTCCCCAGGACACCAGATGCCTCCCAGAGATGGAGGATGCTGCAAATAAGTTTGGGACATTGAAACTGTGGAATAAACCGCAGAGATGGTTCTTCTGGAAAAGAAGAAAAAGTTCTGCTGGAGGCTGGGAAGGTCTGAGTTGCTGCAGCAGCACAAAACAGGGTAAAACTCAAGAATGCAGAGCAGATTCTGTGCAAAGATACCGAAGGTATTGAGGCCACAAGACAGAGCAATAAATCACAGCACATTACTGGCGTGATTTTGTTATCTTCATGACGTAAAACCCCTCCTCCTCCTCCTCCCAGCCATCTCCTGTCCACATGACTTGTGGCAGAAGCAGCCCACTGCATTTTTGGGAATGAAATCATCAGGGACAGCAGCAATTCAGCTCTCGAAGCAGATGGAGAGGGGAATCTTGTATCCAGAGCTTGTGGGAATACTTCAGGTTTGCTTCTGCGGGCACAAGGTGCTGCAATGTGCCCTTTCCTCCCTCTTCTGGCATTCAGCTCGTGCAACAGAATCAGTTCATGCCAAAAAACCATTTGGTCTGATTCTGTTATCTCTTTTTCCTGCCAGGAGGGCTCCCTCATGGGGCTGGAATGGATGTGAGCAATGTCTGCAAGGGTGGGTTCTCCCAAAAAACAGCTTCTGTCCTGCAAACTGCTTCCCACAGCACTTTAAAGAGCTGCTCCTTGCTCAAAAGTCCATCCAATCTTCCCATCTTTCCCAGAGAGCTTTAGATCAGTGCTGAAAATAAATAATCACCAAGGAAGAAGTTTATGGAGGGAAGGCAACTCACCCTGGTGGGAGGATTGGCAGAGCAGATGCTGCAGACGGGACCACGGGCAAGCTGGTGAGGGAAAGGGCAAACATGGGAATTGCATTTCCTGGAGCTGAATGAGATTTGGGCAATAAAACGAAATATTCTTGAAATGTGAGGCACGCTTTCATTTTTTTTCTGCAGTCCCTGGTGAAAACGCCTTATGTTTGCAAATGTTCTTGAGGGGAAAGAGGCAGTTTTCAGCAGGGCAGGAGGGGCTTTGACAGCAGCAAAAATTTGAACGAGAGAAAAGAAAGAACAGGACCCCCAGCAAACTCCCTCCCACTTATTACACATCTGCAGCAGGAAGAAGTGAAAATATAAACACATTTTCCAGGAAAAATAATTCATTTACCAAAAAAAAAAAAAAAAAGTCATTGTTGCATCCATGAGTTCTCCAAAATCAAACTGGTAAAACTTCCATGTAGTCAGAAGACTTCAAAATGCATCTATTACCCCATAAAATATGGCCAGGTTGTTTGACAGGGTCCCCCTCTTACTCCCTCCCCAGAGAGCACCTGGTGACAGCTGCAGTTGACATTATTTAAACATTTCAGTATTACATTCCTGCTTTCATTTTTCATCACCTTTCAGCTGAAATTCTCCAGGCCTGGCCAGTTCAAAGTAAATAGCTGGAGGAAATGAGAATAAAAAAAAATATTGTAAAAAGTCCCAAGCTACTAATTTTTTTAGAATGGTATGATTCCAAAATTAAATAAAAGCCTGCATATCCTCTTCCAAATCAATGATTATGATTTAAACAAACAGATTGGGAGACTGAGAGGGAGACGAAATTAGATGGGGAATTACATTTTTCCAAGGAAAATGGGACTGACCTGGACAAAGCTTTTGGTGTAAAGGTCATCCCACAAGGACACTACAGCTGTGCCCATTTCCAAAAAGTGAAGAGGGCTAAAAATAAAGATATAATAAGGAGTAATAAAGACACAACTTATGTCCCAATGAAGCACGGCCAAATAATTACTCAGAAATGAGAAAGTCAAAGAGAGAAAGTCTCCCACATGGCTTTTTCCCTGATTTACTGTGGGAGCCTGCCTCGTACTGGAGGTGTATTTATAGGCATCAGATAGGGGTGCAGCTTATGGATACAGCTCATGGAAGCAGGATCAGCAGGTCTTGTTAAAGATGAGTCAGGAAAGATGTCAGCAAACCTTATCCTTCCTCTCCTGAGCATCCTGGATGCTCAGCCACCCCCTTGTTTACCACCCTGTCCTCACAGCTTGTGAGTTCAGCCCTGGAAGTTCAACTCCTACCCCCAGCCCAGCCTCTTTTCACTCAGGGTTTGCCCATCTCCTGACTGTGCTGTTCCTTGTGGAATTGCATCCTCTGAAAAGGGCTCAGTGCCTTGAAGGAGCAAACTGTGCTCTGCAAATTGCTCGAAGTGACACTGAAAATCGAGATATTCAGCCTGTGTTTCCATGCTGTTAAATGAGTTTAGAAATCACACAGCTCTTCCCTGAAACCCACCTGAAGCTCCCACCTCACCTGGCAATTAGCCACTCCTGTTTTCTTGGCACCACAAGTGGCCACAGAGCGAAATGTGGAGTGAAATCTGTCTCTGCTGGAGGAGCCAGGGCACAGGATGGCAGAACACGCTGCTTTCAGCTGGGGCACAGGAAATTTTCTTTCCGGGGTGATTTGGGCACATCCCAATTTTTGAGGTGCCGCTCACAAAGCTCAGGGAGGTGTGCACATCATTTTAATTTTGATATGGAATCCCAGAATGTTTTGGGTTGGGAGGGACCTTAAAGCCCATCCAGTTCCATTCCCTACCACGGACAGGGACACCTCCCACTATCCCAGGCTGCTCCATGCCCTGTCCAACCTGGCCTTGAGCACTTCCAGGGATGGGGCAGCCTTTAAGTTGTCTCCTCTAGGAAGCAGGACAGCAGAGTTAAAGGAGATTTGTGGGGATTAACCTCTCCAGCTGCCACAACCACCATTTTCTGCTTCTGCTTCTTCCAAGAAGAGCCCCAGCTCTGCAGGGAAACACATTCCAGCTCCTCCAGGCCCCAGCTGTAGGCACAGATGGGACAAGGCTGTGCAAGATGCTAAATCTGCCATGTGAGAGCTCCATGCCCGAGGCTGTGCTGGCTCCCAGTCCCCTCAGACCTTCACCAGCAGATCCCTCCCCGTGTGCCAGAGTGGAGCATCAGCATCCCAGGAGATGGCAGGAGGTGAAGTGGCTTGGCCAGAGCAGCCTGACAAACCAGTGGCAGCTTGGGGAACAAATTCTGGTTCCACCTCCTGGCTTTCGAGGCAGAACAGCCCGTTGGGAATGTGGTGTCCCCTCCTCTCACCAACACATTTGCCTCCTGAAATAGAGGCATTTAGGCTCTCACAGGCAAAACTGGCTCAGAGGTGCAGTGATTTAGCTCTCAGATGAGCCAGCAGAACATGCAAAAACAGGAAAGCAAAGAGAGCCCAGCTGTTTCAGACTTCTTTGGTGGGGAGAAATAAATTTATACAACAAATGGGGTGAGGAGAAGGCATTGAGGCATGGACTGGGCTGTCAGAAGGAACCCATTTCTCTCACAAATCCCAGGCTGAAGGTTTCAAGGTTGCTTCAGGGCAAGAGCTCTGGTGAAATGGCTTTTTTTTTTTTTTTTTCCCCCACAGCTACCAAAGCATTTTTGCTGTGCCCATAATTTAGCTCCCCAAATGAAGGAAAAGGGAAGTGTGGAAGTGCCCTGGGGGAGCATGTGGTTTGTGTCTGTGCTCAATATTGGTCCAGACAAAGCCCAAGGAGCCCAGCTAACCTTGGAGCTACCCCAGGAGGAGCACGGATCTGTCAGCTGGACGTGTCACACACTCGTCCCCTGCACACGGCGCTTGATGGATGAGATGATTTGAAGTTTTTGACAACAGCTTTTTGCAGTGGGGGAAAAAAAATGGGTTTTTTTCAGCAAGTTGCAGATAAATGAGCAGAGTTTGCTCGAGTGCAGGGAATGCAGAAGGCAACAGAGTCAGGGATTCGTGAGGGGAATGGAAAATGCAAGGGACTGGTTTTAAAATTAAGAGACAGAGTAAATCTGATCTTCAAATCCTTTAATGGAGAGGAGAGGAGAGGAGAGGAGAGGAGAGGAGAGGAGGCATCATTGCGTCCCAGTACTTTAAGGGGGCTCATAAAGCAGAGGTAGAGGGACTTTTTCCCCAGTGATAGGAGAATATGAGATGTTTTTAAACTAAAAGAGGAGAGATTTAGATTAGATATTAGGAAGAAATTCTTCCCTGTGAGGTTGGGCAGGCCCTGGCACAGGGTGCCCAGAGCAGCTGGGGCTGCCCCTGCATCCCTGGCAGTGCCCAAGGCCAGGCTGGACACTGGGGCTGGAGCAGCCTGGGACAGTGGGAGGTGTCCCTGCCATGGCAGGGGTGGCTCTGGATGGGCTTTAACCCCCTCCCAACCCAACCCATTCCATGATTCCATGATTCCATGATTCCATGATTCCATGATTCCATGATTCCATGACTGTAGCACTGCCCACATTCACAGCTGCAAGAGAGTCCCAGGGCAGGATTTGTTCCCTGAGCAGGAATCCCCTGCTCCCCTCATGACCAGTCCCATGGGATGCTGAGGGTGCCATGGAGCAGGGCCTGTTGAAACAAATCTGGTTTTAAATGAAATGCAGAGGACTTCAGGAGGCTGTGAGGGTCCTGGCCAGCTGATGGTCACTGAGGATGGGTAAATCAGACAGAAAAATCAGAATCTTTGTGAAGGGTGGGCTGGAGCCAGGAGTTTCTCATGGAAGCAGTAGGATTTCTCATCCAGAGGTGTGTCCAAGAGTGACATTTAGGGTGAAAGAAGCCCATCAGTGAAACCTCTAGCACAGAACTTGTTATGCATCGCAGGAGGATGATGAGGAAAGGACACAAAGGACAGCAGAAAAAGGAGAAGATAATACAGTGACTTCATATAAGTATTCCAGGGGTGATGCAAGGAACGTATTAATGTCATCAAAGTATTGGCACTGGCTTGAAAATCTAAAAACCAATGTTAAGATGTTTCATGGTCTGTTAAATCACATGATGAAAGGCATTTTGAACAATAACAAAAAAAAGGTTTTATATGAATGAGCATTGTTCTCCAAGAAAACAGACCAATACCAAATGGAATTAGTACAACAGAGTGGAAAGTAGCTAATAATAATAATAAAAATAATAAATCCTGCCATTAGATTTTCACAGCCTAATTATTCAGAGGGTTAGTCACTAATGGCCTGAGACATCCCCATCACAGAGAACACAAGGAGTCAGGAGAAATATGATTGCAGATAAGTGGCCTGAATTACGAATAATGATAAATAAGAAATATGTTTTACAGTTCTTTCATACCCCCAGTCTGTGACTCTCAAACAACTTAATGAATCCGTGTGACCCTTTTGGTAGCAGAAGATTTTGGTCACCTTAATATGCTGCATTTGTGAATTAATTAGGCAAAATGTCCAATGATCCCTCAATTTCTGTCTATTAAGCGCTTTGTCCTCCATAATCTTCATTCCACTGTTCTCTGACCTTGGGCTTGAGAATTCTGGAAGGACCTGACAAAACTTCAGGCTCTGACAGGTTTCCAGAGCAGTGGTTGAAATATTTTCATGGAGTTTATGAGAGTCTGGGAAGTTGTTTAGGATCTTCTGCTTTACTCACAGAAGAAGAGAAGAAGTTTATCACCATCCTGGAGTGTCCAGGGTCAGATCCCTACACCTGACTCCAGCCTAGGAATTTATTCTATGTTTTCCTTTTTGGAAGCTGGACAACTACAGCCTTTACTGCTTCACATTTTGCAGATGTATTCCTTGCTTGTTGTCAGGAGTCTCAGAAACAGCTGACACCAGATATCACAATGTTGACTGATTTGATACATTAATTTTCTTGATAACCCAGGTGTTTTCCTTGGAAAGGGAAAAAAAAGGGATCTCTGACCTAAAGTAATAAGCTAATAGAGTTCGTGTTCTGACTTTAGAGAAAGGGGAAAAAGAGATGAGAAATTCATAAATATATTTATGCTTTCAATCCACTCTAAATGATTAAACTCCCCCAGGTTTGTTAAAAAAAAAAAAAAAAAAANNNAAAAAAAAAAAAAAAAAAAAAAAAAAACACGAAAAGAAGACAGTGCAAAGGAATTCTTGGATTTCCTGGTAAGCAAATCATTCATTAATAAAGAACACTTCACTGTGGATAGAAACACCTTCTGTTTGATTCTTTGCAACACAGAAGCATCATCAACTGCCTGGCATGGAACTTTGGAAAGGTCAAGATTAGCATTAATCATATTTTGAAATGTTGATAAAGGGTGTTTTATCTGCTAGCCAAAAAAAAAAAAAAAAAAAAAAAAAAAAAAAAAAAAAAAAA